>JAODAL010051733.1:0-26491 GCA_025379985.1 Phyllomedusa bahiana | reverse complement strand
TTTGAGGTTAACTGGACTTGACACCCCGTCCGGAACCAGCATACCTTTAAACCTTCTGCCCCCCGTTTAAAAAAGTGCCGGAAAAAGGAGTCTTTTAACCACCATTTTTTTTGAAAGGACATTGACATATCGTCCGGGACCGCGCATGCCCCTTAAACTGCAAACCCCAAAGTTTAAAAAAGTGCCAAAAAAAGGAGCTTTAAACCCCTTTTTATTTAAATGGACATTGCTATACCGTACGGGGGACCGCAGTAGATCATTAAACCGTCGACCCACAAAAAAAAAAATTTTGTCCAAAAAAGGACTTTTAACCACCATTTAGTTGAACTGGACATTGACTATACCTTTCCTGGGTAACCTCATCTGATCAAGTCTTCCTGTATCCCCCTGTACAATTCAAGAATATTTGCATCAGCTTTTTGTACATGCAAGTTTTTTAGTATTTAATTCTAGAAAACACTTTTTAAAATGGGATGGAACCCACCACATCTTTGTTTCCTTTTTTTATGTTTTAAAAGGGGTTGTCTCACACAGGAATTGCTAGCTATTTAAAGATTTTGAAAAAAACAAGTAAATTTTAAAAATTTTGTGTCCTTTAAACAGTGCCTACCTTTCCGTTTTTGACAGCACCATCACCCTTGAGCCCTTTTGAAAATTGAAAGAACAAATGTCTGTAGAAACCACAATTTTTAAAATAACCTGTTTTTTGCCTTTCAACGCAGCAGCCCAAACAAATATAAAAATGATTTCTCAGCCACTGTTAAAAATGTGAGGGAGAAATGCCACTTAAAAGCCACATTTCTGTTTCAAAGGACCATGATTATAGCTTACTCACAGCAAAAATGACCCCAAAAAATTATAAAAAACTCCAGCCACTAAAAAAAATTGTGATGAGAAAGCCACTTAGAACCCCACATTTCTGTTCCAAGACCATAATATAGCTGGGATCCACACAACATGACCCCAAAAACCAATTTACAATGCAAAAAAATTTTAATGATAAAGTGAGTAAATGGGAAAAACGGTTTTTTTCATAAACCTTGGGGCTTTTACAGTCCCCTCACCGAAAACCACAAAAAGATATTTTGGGAATGAAATAAAAAATTTAGAGAGAAATTATCATTTTAAAAAACATTTTTTAAGAGGACCATTTCGTTTTAAAAAGGAATGGGAAATAGACCGGGGAACTAATCGGTGACCTCGGCAATGGGGCCACAACTCACAGAATCCTGCCCGATTCACTTGATGAAAGTCAAAACGATCCCAATATCTTGGAAAGCCGGATCGTTTGTCTGTAATGACTCCTCCCCTGGCTGAAAGGGCCCCTCAATAGACGCGGCTGCTGGGCAGGGCAACACCTCATGGGGGGAGCGAGCCGGGGCCACCCTCAATTTTGGATACCCGAATCAATTCGGTCCGGAACACATCCAAAAAAAATTGGTTAGACGCAGATAGTCTGCACCTGATCTTAAGCTGGTCTCTGTGTGTTCATGTGTGCCCTGCATTACAGCTTGTGGGTCGTAATAAAATTGCAGAGGTCACCCATTAGGGTTCTGCCACATTTCCTTGCTGCCTTGCGGCTACTGGGACTCTACTCTGTCATGTCGCTAACTTTTCCACCGGACATTTGAAGAAGGAAGCAGACGAAACAGATTCTCCAGTTTTCTATCACAAGGTCCCATTCCTGCATTTTACTCTCTATTTGGGTGGTTTGGAAGGAAAGTGTTGAGTTTTGTTTTGTAACCGTGTGATCCAGTGATGTGGCCACCCAGTAACTGTTGTCATTTTGATATCCTTAAAGCGAGGATCATGTTGGGAGGAAATGGAGCAACCAATCACTCATGTGAGAGATAGAAGTCCTTGATACCCAACCTCTGGTCGAGGGCACTAGCAAACTGAACTTCCTCAGCTTCCTCCGTCCGCCTAAAATTTCATTTCAGCCAACCTCTTTCCAAGGCAGGACGTCGGTAACGTCGGTGGTCCAGGAATAACCTCCTCCTACTCCCACCGCTTCCTCCGGCAACATCGACAGCTTCAACACAGCCCTGACTTGCCTCAGGAGATGCCACCCTGAGAGCTGATGCGGGCCGCCTGCACCTAGCCTGGACCCCGAACCACTGCCTAATGAAACCGATAAAAAAGTGAAACGTCTGGCCTTGTGGATTATGACGAGAGAAAGACTCCGGACCGCATCTGTGTCCGTCTCCTCCTCCATCGCTGCGGGACCTATGTTCAGAGTGTCCAACTATCGTTCCCGAACTAAGATCGCCACAATGCTTCATCAGCGCTAAACAAGGCATGTCCGCACTGACCATTTTGTGCTTCTCTTTCAAAACTGGCAAGGATGTGCAGAGCTCTTCACCTGCCTCCACTCTCGGTGGCTCAACACACCGAGGTCCGCAACCGCTGCTTGTCAGGCCAATTGACAATTCGTACTGCGTCATGGCATTGCGCTGCTGCCAACAATCGCTGGAGCATGGGGAGGGTGGAATTCCAGGTGTTCCAACGTCAACAATGAGACGGTTGACGGGGAGGCCGAGCTGACCTGCAACGCAGCCGGGCGGGACGAAGCAGGGTGCGAACTTCGGAAGTGCGAACTCAGACCTCGAGCCTTCCTCACAGGCAGTCCAGACCCGGGTAGGCTTTAGAATTTCTGGACATAGGTTCATGACATGTGCCAGCAAGGGATGTGCTCCAGCCTACCGATCTTAAGGGGGGCCAGGAGATTTCAACTGTTATCGCACACCACCTTGCCTGGCACAAGGTTCTTGTCACCCACCAAGTGATCGGTCTCGTTGACCTGTGTGTCGACGGTCTCCAAGACAGATTAATTTCAACATGGCTTGGTTTCTCTGGGATGCCACCAAAGGACCTTGGGGGAAAGAACCCTGCACCATCCCTGCGGTTTTGAAGAGCGTGCGCCGAGCCTGAGAGCCACCCGCACCACCAGAGACATCCACCCAGCTCACCCATGAGCTGTCACAGAGATATAGCGGCCTTGGCCGTGCTTACTAGTCCATGTGTCGGTGGTCAGATGGACTTATCGGACACAGATGCAGACAACGCGCTTGAAATTTAGATGACACGTGGCTGGCCAGGCAGAGCTTTGGCAAAGAATGCCTGCTCGGCATCTGTATTGGGGCAGGCAAGGCCATGACGTGGCGGAACCCATCGTGTCCACCAGGGAAAGGCAACACACATTCAATCAAAGGCTTTGGCTTTGGGATGGTTTGGTTAAAGTGTTTCTTCTGCTCCCAAACCTGGACGACAGAAGGCTGGCTGCTAGACTGGCCGCTGTAGGGTGCAGGTCATCAAACTGGTGGAAGGAGAATGGGTAGGATGGGTCTCTTGGTGGTGCTGGTGGTACTGGGCGACGGTGGAGGCTGAAGCGTAAGGCTGATCCCTGATCATGACTCTGAGAGACATGGGCAGCTGAGGAACGCTTGGTGGTGGCGGAGGAGGAGGAGGCGGAGACAGAGGGTGTGACAGTGGTTGGAAGCCCGGCATCGGTGTGGCCTTTTTTGGCCAAGTGTTGCCTCCATTTCAACTCATGCATTCGCTGCATGTGACTAGACATGTTGGTGGTGGTTAAACACCTAAGATTCTTGCCTCTACTGATGCGTTTACGGCAAAGTGGCATATGACATCGCTGGGTGAATCAGAGGCTTGCTCGAAAAAAGGCCCAGGCTTGAGAGGTCCTGGACCTTTTCGACGGCGATAAGCGAGGAGCGGTGTTTCCGCTGATCGTGGCTGGCGGAATCATCTCAGCGGACTTCTGCGACCGCCCTCTCCCTTTTTGAGGCGGGACCCGTACTGACACTACTCCATCGTCTTCCTCCTCGTCCAGTGATGAAGCGCTCGCAAGCAAATTCTGCTGAAAAGACCACGTTGGATCCGCAATGTCGTCATCATCATCATCAACACAGGTGACTTGGTCGTCCTGACATTCTGCATCCAGGAGCTGCGGGCTACAAGCAAGAGGCACTGCAAGGCGTTGCCGACCGCCCGGGATTTTTTGCCGATTGACCGGCTTCCTTCTCCTCCTCTGATGGCATCAGTAACTGGGCGTCAGAGCAGACAAAATCATCCTCTTTGGCCTCTTGATATTTCAAATGCCTTCTGACCCCAACCGCATTTTGTCATCAAAGAGGTCTTCAGAAAATGGATTATCCACAGTGGTGGGTACACGAGTTGACATTTGGGCTGCCTTCGCTTCATGTTGGACGGATGCTGATGATGCTGATGACGACATTTGTGGCCGTGACTGGGAGGACGAGGAGGTAAGACTGCTGGATGCAGGTTGCATTAACCACTGAAGAACAGATTGGCGACGCTGTTCGTTACTGAGATTCACAGGGCCCTGACCCAGCGATGACAGGCCTGACGGTCCTGCAACCGACGATCCGCTGGCATGCGTGTTGTCGCCAGCACTGGAAGGAGCACCTTCTCTCGTACCTCTACCTCCATGTCCTAACCCCCTCTTTGCTCGCTACCACCTGCATTTCGCTCCATGTTCAGAAAGATAAAAATTTAAGAAGATATGAAAGTTTTTGACAGTCTCTTATTAAAAAGATGCAAATCACAGCTATGTCTAAAATACACTCTATTTCCTACAGTCAACTAGGATTAGAAACTGAAATGTTTCTTGCAAATACGGTCTGGTGGAGGAACCGTAAGTCAAAATCAACAGTGTTCTTCCTTCAGTCCCAGGGATATACAACTGCCCAGTAGGACTAGAATTGATAGTTTTCAACCAAATATCATACAAGTGCGCTATCTGCGTCCAAACTGAGATTATCAAACGAGCGCATAAAACTAATTCAGAAGTTAAAAGAAGAGAAAATTGCGTTTTTATGCAGCAAAGACAAACGATAACAGTTATGCTAGAAATATTTAAATCAGAAATGTCCGTAAAACGTGGCTATTTGAAAAAAACTAGGGTTGGAAGCCCGACGTGCATTGCAGCTATTTGAAAATTATATGGATAACGGATAACAAACAGTGGCTTTCATAGCTATAAATACACCTGCGGTGACTACAAAATTACTGTATTGAAATTTAAGTGCAAGGTGGCTCTATGAACAAAGCTGGACTGCGCCAAAGTGAAAAACACGTAATTTAATTGTGTATGGATAATAAAATAGGTTTTTGCACCTATAAAACCCCAGCGGTGACTACAAAATGGCTGTAATTCAATTTACGTGCAAGGTTGGCTCTATGAACAAAACTAGGCCACACCAAAGAAAAAAAATACCTATTTAAATGTATACAGATTAATAAAAGGTGGTTACTTGCACCTATAATAACCTGTGGGGTTACTACACAAAATGCTGTACTTCAAATTTAAGTGCATGGTGGCTCTATGAACAAAGCTGGCCGGTGCCAAAGTAGAAAAACATGTTAATCTATTTTGTAACTGATTAATGAAAACGTGTTTTTGCACCTATAAATACACATGCTGACTACAAAATGCTGTATTAAAATTTAAGTACTAGGTGGCGTATGAAACAAAACTGGGCCGCACAAAGTAAAAAAAATACCTATGTAGAAATGAATACGGAAAATAAAAGGTGTATTTTTGGCCCCTAAACAAACAACTGCGGTGACAACAAAAAATGCTGTATTCCAATTTAATTGCAAGGTGCTCTAAGAACAAAGCAGGACTTTCGCCAAAGTGAAAAACACGTAAAAAATTAGGTACGGATAAAAAAAGGTGGATTTTAGCACCTAATAATACACCTGCGATGACAACAAAATTGCTGTAATCAAATTTAAGTGCAGGAGGCTCTAAAACAAAACTGGGCCGCCCAACAGTAAAAAAACAAACACCAATCAGCAATTGTATACTGAATAATAAAAGTGGAGTTTTGCACCTAAAAAATACACCAGCACTGGCAAAAAAATTGCTGTATTCCAAATTTAAGTGCAAGCTTGCTCTATGAACACAGCTGGACTGCGCCACAAGTGAAAAACCGTAAAAACAATATGTGACGGATAATAACACGTGGTTTTGCACCTATAAATACACCTGCGGTGACTACCAAATTGCTAGATTCAAATTTAAGTACAAGGTGCTCAAAAGAACAAAACTGGGCCGCACCATATAAAAAAAAACACCTATTTGAATGTATACGGATAATAAAAGGAGGTTTTTTGCACCTATAACAACACCTAGCATGACTACAAAATTGCTGTATATTCAAATTAAGTGTAAGAGGCTTCTAGAACAAAGCAGGACTGCGCCAAAGTGAAAACACATAATAAAATTGTGTACGCTAATAAAACCGTGTTTTTTGTACCTATAAATACACCTGCGGTTACTACAAAATTGCTGTAAATCCAAATTTAAGTACAAGGTGCTGTAAGAACAAAACGAGCGCACCAAAGTAAAAAAAACACCTATTTGAAATGTATACGTATAATAAAAGTTTTTTTTTGCCCGATAAATACAACCTGCGGTGACTACAAAATTGCTGAATTCAAATTTAAGTGCAAGGTGCTCAATGAACAATACTGGGCCGCACCAAGTAAAACAAAACACCTATTTGAAATCAATACGGAATAATAAAAGGTGTTTATTTGCAGCCACCTATAAATACACCTGCGGTGACTACACAATTGCGCGTATCCTATTGTAATAACAAAGTTTGTCTTTTGAACAAAACGAAGCTCGCCAAGAAGTGAAAAAAACGACTAAATTGTGTACAGATAATAAAAGGTGAGGTTTTGCACCTATCAAATACACCTGCAGTTATACTAGAAAGATCTGTATTTTAATATAAGTACACAGTGCTGCACAACTACAAGCAAATATTTACCCAAAAACTGTCCAGAAACTGTTAATATAAACCCATATCAAATGCAGGATCAAAGCAGAGTCTGGGCAGCACAATTACCACTCTCCTTTCAAAAGCCTGCCTGCCTTCCCTGCCAGCCTGTCTGTCTGTCCGTTCGCCCGCCCCGCCCCCCCCCATCCCCCACTGCTGTACAGCGCTAAGAATGCTCCTTAAAATCCTCAGCCTAATAACAAAAAACTGAAAATCTCTAATCTACCTAAGTTCTAATGTTCACACTAAAAGCCATAGTTGTTTGTGTGAACAAATAGAACAGTTTCGCTGAGCTGTTTTTGAGAGTGACCGATCACACTTCTGCTCTATGATACACTGACACACACTGAGGTGAAACAGGAAGGGCTGGTCAATGTAAACGAGTCATCATGTGATTTTTCCAGCCAATCACAACGAAAAAAACATACACATCCCAGTCCAGACGTCGCACACCCCAGCTCACCTGCTCTATTCCTAAGCCTGATTTGCTTGCTGCCAAAATACGGGAATCGCTAAAAAAGGCGCAAAAAAATAGAATCGCAGATTTTAACTAAATTACACTGATCGAAAATCCGACCCATAAAAACCCGGGCCCGTTTCACTTTGTCGATAATATCGCTAAACACTAATATGACCTGATCATTTCCTCTGTCATATATTTTTTTATCCCCTGAAATCCCCATTTTTTTTCTTCCTCTTTTTCGGGGTATTGTCTCTTACCATTTTTAAAATTGCAGATTGAAATGTTTTTAGAGAAATCCGGTCACCTGTTTTTTCCCTTGAAGTAAACGTTTCTTATTTTAATTTGAAAAAAGTTTAAAAATTTTATTTAATTTAATTTATACCCAGCTATCAAATGCTTCTAAGGCCTTCTTTTGTGATAAACGAGATATAAAATCAACAAGATTTTCATGCTCCAGGATTCCTGGCCATCAGAGAGCAATGTCCCCATTTTGAAATCTTTTTCCAGAGCGCAGTGCGCACATAAATCTGCCCTAGTTGAACACGTTGGAGATCTAACTGAACTGCAGAAATCAGGCATTCGGGGGGCACAATGTGCCATGGAGCGACCTCTTCACCAACAACATAAGAAGCTTGGGAGAGGGCATCAGTCTTGATGTTCTTCTCTGCAGGTCAGAAGTGGATCAATAAATTGAATCGGGAGAAGAAGAGGGGCCACCTGGCTTGTCATAGATTCAGACTTTGAGCCACCTGGAGGTACAAAAGTTTCTTGTGGTCGGTATATATATTAACCAGATGACAAGCCCTCTCCAAGAGTTGACGGCACTCTTCCAAGGGAAAATCTGGATGTGATAGTCTTGCCTTTTGGACTTTTCTGCATCAGGATCACTCCAGCTCCCAAAAAAAGAGGTATCAACGCCGAAGAAGAAGGTCTTTCATTGCCTGGTCGAGACAAGATGAGTGCAGAGGCAAATGCAAACTTCAATTGGGAGAACGCTTCTTCTGCCACCGGTGGCCACAGATTGGGGTTATCACTCTTCTTGGTGAGCACCACAATCACTTCCGCCACTGTGGAGAAATGTGGGATGAATTGGCGTTAGTAATTAGCCAAACCCAAAAAGCGCTGTATAGCCCAGAGACCAACTGGTCGAAGCCACTGCAAGATGGCAGACAACTTAGCATGGTCCATTTGCATACCTCTGTCCGAGATGATATACCTGAGGAAGGGTAGGCTGATCTGATGGAAGATGCACTTCCTCAGCTTAGAAGATTATTTCTTAGAAACTTCAGTGCCTGCCCCCCTTGCTTAAGATGGGACTCTGGTTCGAGATGACTAGGATGTCACCTAGATATACCACAACACAAGAATAGAGGAGGTCTCTGAAGATTTAATTTACAAATTCTTGAAAGACTGCTGGGGCATTGCACAGACCGAAGGACATTGCTAGGCACTCAAAATGCCGATCACAGGTATTGAAGGCTGTCTTCCACTCATCATCGTCATAGATCCGAACCAGCTTATAAACCCCCACAAGTCTAGTTTAGAGAAGATTAGAGAATTTAGAGAAGATTCTGGCTCCATGGACACAGTCAAAGAGCTCGTAAAATAGTGTCTATTAAACCATTTTTTCACATTTATTTGGTTGAGTCCATGATAGTCTATGCAAGGACGTGGTGAACTGTGTTTCTTCTCTACGAAAAAGAACCTGACACAAGAAGACTTGAGAAGAAACCTCTTCTGGAGAGTCTCTTGAATATAGGCCAACATGGCCTGAGCCTCTAGCACAGACAACAGGTAGACCCTGCCCTGAGGAGGGCTAGTACCGGGCAGCAGGTCTGTAGGGCAATTATAAGCACGATGAGGTGGAACTATCTCAGCCTGCTTCTCCGAGAAGACATCCTCAAGTCTTGATATGAAACAGACAGGCCCGGCAGAGGCTTGAAATTCGTCAGTGGAGAAGTGGGGTGCACCAAGCAAGGTGCCACTAGACGGTGAGACTGACAGTCTTTTCCCCATTGTGTGACTCTGCCCATCATCCAGTTTAGTATAGAGGCATGGCGCTGCAGCCACGGAGATCCCAGGAGAATTGCTGAGGAAGAACAGGATAATACATAAAACATGATTTTTTCCTTGTGTAATGCCCCCACCTGAAGAGACACTGTTTCTGTACAGCACTGAATGGCGTTGCTTAGAAGTTCTCCACTAACGGAGGAGATAACCAGAAGTTTTTCTAGTCGGATCTCAGAAGGTGATACTTATTCACCAAGGAAGCATCCGTGAAGTTCCTGGCTGATCCAAAGTTCAGAAAAGCAGAATCTTGAAACAAGATTCCTGAACCAAAAGAGATTTGCACCGACATAGTCAGACATGGAGAGGGGTTATTCACACTTCTCCCACATAGCCGCAGGTGTATATATTGGTGCAAAAAATGCCTTTTATTATCCGTATACATTTCAAATAGGTTTTTTTTTTCACTTTGGTGCGGCCCTGTTTTGTTCATAGAGCCACTTTGCACTTAAATTGGAATACAGCAATTTTGTCGGCACCGCAGGTGTATTTATAGGTTCAAAAAATGCCTTTTTAATTAACCTTCGGACATGAATTAGGCTACAGGAAAAATGTATATATTTTGGCGTTGAAAAAGACGGTTTATTTTTGTCAGCACACCAGCAAAAACAACGCTTAATTAACCCCTGGATGTAAATTGCGCCAAAGAATTGAGCCGCACAAACTAGTAGCTTTGTAGCGTGTTACAATTGCGTGTTTTCTACGCCACACAACAAGAGATACAGTTGTAATTAACCTCTGCTTGTGAATTAGGCTACAGGAAAAATGTATATATTTTGGCGTTGAAAAATACGGTTTCATGGGGTCAGCACACCAGCAAAACAACGCTTATTTAACCCCTGGATGTAAATTGCGCAATAGAATTGAGCAGCCAAAAATGAAGTGGTATTTGTATTGTAAAAACGCTGTTTCTTTAAATGAATACAACAGGAACTGGCTTAGATCCCACTTGGATATTGAATGTATATGCAGCTGCAGTGGACGCACACTGGATTTCAGATCCATACCCCAAAAAATTAGAAATAGAACATTAAGAGAACAGTCTCTGAGACAAGCTGAGACAGCCCACAAAAATCGCTATATAAAAATCAATTCATCAGTAAGAGCTATCAGCCGCGGCAGCACCTTCCCTGATCAGTACAGTGAGAGCGGTATGAGCTCCCAGCGTCGCACCCAGACTTATATAGTGCGGTGACGTCACAGAATCCCGCCGGTCTCTGATTGGCTTCACCTCTGCACATGTCATGCAGGCTATGCCCTTCTTCCTCCCAGAGTGCTTTGCCCCATGTAGCGCCATGTGCTCGCAGCCATTTTATCAATCAAAAGCACACTTCGTTCACCCGAAGTACCCCAAAGTTCGACTTCGTTCCGAACCGAAGTTTTCCTGAAATTCTAAACGAATTCCACTTCGTGAGAATCATTTCGCCCATCTCTAACTATATCTTTCTGAACATGGAGCGAAATGCAGGTGGTAAGCGAGCAAAGAGGGGGGTAGGACATGGAGGTAGAGGTACGAAAGAAGGTGCTCCTTCCAGTGCTGGCGACAACACGCATGCAAGCAATCCCTGTAGTGAGGCAACCCAATTAATACATTAAAAAAAAAGGGAAACAAAGATGTGGTGGGATTCCATCCTATTTTGAAAATGTGTTTTCTAGAATTAAACTACTAAAAACTGGTAGTCTGAATTGTACAAGGGAGGTACAGGAAGACTTGAACAGATGTAGGTTACCCAGGACAGGTATAGTCAATGTCCAGTTCAACTTAAATGGTGGTTGAAAAACACCTTTTTCCGGCAATTTTTAAATCTGGGGGTCATGCAGGTTTTGAGCTCATGCTGTGGCCCAGGACAGGGATAGTCTATGTCCAGTGAAACTAAAATGGTGGTTGAAAGACTCCTTTTTCCGGCACTTTTTAAATTTGTGGGTCATGCAGGTTTGGGGCTCATGCTGTGGCCCAGGACAGGGATAGTCTATGTCCAGTTCAACTAAAATGGTGGTTGAAAGACTCCTTTTCCCAGCACTTTTTAATCTGTGGGTCAGACAGGTTTAATGGTCATACTGCGGTACCGGACAGATATAGTTAAGGTCCAGTTCAACTAAAAGGGTGGTTAAAAGACTCCTATTTCCGGCACTTTTTTAATCTGGAGGTCATGCAGGTTTGAGGCTCATGCTGTGGCCCAGGACAGGGATAGTCTATGTCCAGTTCAACTAAAATGGTGGTTAAAAGACTCATTTTTCCGGCACTTTTAAAATTTGTGGGTCATGCAGGTTTGGAGCTCATGCTGTGGCCCAGGACAGGGATAGTCTATGTCCAGTTCTACTAAAATGATGGTTGAAAGACTCCTTTTTCCGGCACTTTTAATCTGGGGTCATGCAGGTTTGGGGCTCATGCTGCGTTCCAGGACAGGGATATTCAATGTCCAGTTCAAGTAAAATGATGGTTCAAATCATACTGCCTTCTGGGACTTTTTTATTTGTGGGTCATGCAGGTTTAAGGGTCATGCTGTGGTACAAGACAGGGATAGTGAATGGTGTGTGATTTTTTTTTCTGTGGCTTTTATAACCTAAGTGTGTTGCCTAAGATGTAGCATGTATCCATTTGACTTTTTGTGGATGTTAATTCCAGCTTCTCCAGCCCTGTTTGGGTGTAATAATGAAGGTGTTGTTCCTCTCCCATAGACTTTAATGGTCATCGGCGATAATCTATTATCGGAAATCGTCTTGATAATTGCCGATATCGACTATTGACCCGATGACGATCGTCCACGGAATCGCTCATCACTAGTCATCATGGTAAAGTGGAAGTGCAAACAGACATAGATACCATAAGCCTTACTATTTATACAGTATAATGCTCACCCATAATCGATGGCCCAACCAGATATCCAGCCACTAAACCCTACATGGATTTCACGGTTGCTTCCTCAAAGGGTGCAATGCAAAACATTCCCAAGATCGCCATTTTATTGCCAGCTCACTAAGGTCACATAATTGTAATTGACCAATTGGCAAAAATGCAAATATAGAAATGCTAGGAAATTATTAAATAATCACAAAAAGAAGTAAGTACACAAGTAACCAAGTACACATGCATAAGAATAAACACAATAAACCCAATAACTAGAAATATATAAGGGGATTTTGGCAGGGATGGAGCAGAGATATGGGGAGACTTGAAGGTCAAAAACATACTGGCCCGCTTCTGGCAGTTAGGCGTCACTGCACCTGTCTGTAAGATACACATTTGGCAATGCGCAGCATGTTTAAAGACACCGAAGCGCCGCAACAGACCCGTGCAGAACGTGTGCTCCCTCAAAACCCAGTAACCGTAAATAAAACAATTAGAATAAGACCAAGTATGAGTGTGAACATAAAAATTATAAAAATAACAGTAGTGTTTAGAGCATTAAGTATTGGTGACATAATATGCATAAATAAGACAAAGACAATGAAAGCATGTTGAATAAGATAAAGGAAATAATGAAAGTGAAATGATGCAACATAAAAGTGTTCAGAATATAAAAATGCAAAAAATTAATATAAAAATAATTTGGCAACAAGATTTGTAACCATAAAAATATGAATACATACAGATTATGAAAAAAAAGGATTTTAAAATGGGAACATTGCTCTTTGATGGCAGGCCTGCTGCAACCTTTGCCTACTCCAAATAGTCCTTGGACTCACATTGCAGTGGACTTTACTGATCTTCCCCCATCCTCTAGTAATACTGTTGATTGGGTGGTCACAGACCGATTTTCTAAGATGTCACACTTCATACCAATGTCAGGGCTGCACTCTGTTCCACCCCTTACCAACCTCTTCTTCAAGCACATTTTTCCTTTACATTGACTTCCCCAGCATATTGTCTCAGATCAAGGGGTCCAATCTATCCCAAGGCTCTGGTGTACCCTCTGCTCTCAGCTACAGATATAACTACACTTCTTCTCTGCTCACCATCCTCAAACGAATGGTCAAGTTGAGAAGGTCAACCAAGTCTTGGGCAATTACTTGCGCCACTTTGTGTCAACATGTCAAGATGACTGTCCCAAATTATTGCAGTGGGCGGAGTTCTCCTGCAACTCTCTGGATTTGAATTCTGCCGGCACCCCCCTGTTTTACATAGTCTATGGACAACATCCCTGCTTATGCCTTCTGATGTCCATGCGGTGGTGGACTTGGTTCAAGATCTGACCTGTTTTTGAAGTTACACACGTAAATCTCTGCAACTGACACATGTATGAAGTCTGAAGCAGAAAAAAAGAGAAGACCTCCCCCGTCCTTTGTCCTGTAAAGATGGTCTGGTTGTCGTCAAAGTACATCCACCTAAAAATCCTCAAATACAGGCTGGGCCCTCGTTTCCTGTGGCCATTTGAGATAATGAAACAACTTGAACCCAGTTGCCTATAAGCTCCATTTTCCTCCCACGATGCACATCCTGAACTTCTTTCACATCTCCCTTCTGAAACTGGTAGTCCTTAACATTTCTCTCAAAAGGTCGTCTCTCCATCTCCCAAAGCTGATACCACCATCGTCTTTACAGTACAAGAGAAGCTGACCATGAAGACGATGACATTTTTCTTGTTGACTAGAAGGGGTTCGGGCCGGAAGAAAGGTCTTTGGATCCAGAAGCCAAAATCTTGGACTATGGGCTATTGAAAGAGTTACCCCAGGCAAGAAAGAAGAGGCCAAAGGGAGGGTACTGTTACTGGTACTCCCGTGATCCAAATGTCAGGTCGTAAGTGCACCCGTACCCCTGTCGCCTCTAGTGTGTTCCCTCCGGGTGGTGCCACTTTCCGTATGTTGGGATGCGGGCACACTTCCAGTTCAGGCCCCAGCTACAGCTATTCAACTCTCCCCACTCCCTGCACTGTCTCTGCTGTCCGGCGCACATGTCCCTGCTCGAAAGGGTGCTTACACGCCAGCTCTGTGAAATTTAAAACGCAAGTGAGCCAGTAACTGGGTAATTGCCGGCCACTGGTCTTATATTACCCACTCCCCTGAGCTCTCTGCCAGACATTCAGTACCCTTAGATTGTTAAAAAGTGTTCACAGAGTTGTTTTCTATCTATCTATGAGTCTTCTACACATTTCTGAACCAAGTCATAACTCGGCCATCACCGCATGCAAGCCATGCCAGGAGTAGCGACCTGGAGGTCATCTACCACAGCAAGCCCATTCTGCCTTGAAGCGGGCCCTGGTGAAAACCAATGGACTCTTAGACTCCGCTGCCTGGTGCGGCTTATACCATCTGTGAGAAAATGGCAGGGTCTGATGATATTATCATAAGGTCTGTTTGTAGCTGTCATAAGAATTGTATGTATTATGTGTATTCGGTATTGTTATTCAACCATACTTATATTGTCAGTATACAATTTATGCATCTCTGTAGTTCACAGACCCTCACCCCCCCTTTGAGAATGGAATTTGTAGCCTAGGACTCTGGAACATCGCACAAGTCCTTTAGACAATTATATTACCCCACTTATTTGTATAACTCGGTCTCCATCTTCCAAGCTGCCATTTGATTGCGTTCTATGGCCAATTTTGTATATACAAGTGTCATCAATACTTGATGGAAGGCCAAAACCGTACCAGCCCACATGTGCCCTATGACATGTCCACCACCATAAAAGACTAGCCACAAAAAGTTCAGAGTTCATTTATCTGTTACCACGGAGACACAGCCCATGAATGCCATCTAGTGGAGACAGTAAGCAACAGTCCTCATTAAGTATCAAGGGTCCGCCCACCTCATTATATCTTCAGCCAATGATGGCGATCTAATTATCCTAAAAAACACACTGTCAGTCTCACATTCTTTGTACATAGTTTGGGGTCAATTCTGGATTGAGTTGTGTTCCACCTTTTTCATCCTTACCCCGGGATTTGGAAGCTGAAGCATTGTAAGTGTAAGGTCTTTCTAAGTTTTCTCCCTTTTATTTTATAATTGTTTGCTACGTATGTCATATTCATTGTAATTGTATGTTTTTTATGTAAGCACCGTACTCCCTATTATTAAAATTACAATTAATAATATTAGTTCTTGTTGCTGTATGGATTCATAACTTTGAAGAGGTGTTTTTAACCCTGTAGCTGCTGGAGAGCAGTGAGGTAACCCGGTAAGCATTTTAAGTGTTTTTAAGTATCTTTTTGGGATCAGGGTCCTTCCATCTGATTTCCTTTTCTTTGGAGTATTGAGGAAGGGGGTGGCAGCGGATAATTTTGGGGTGCTGGAACTGTCTTGGGGTGTGATTTATGCTTGATTTGTCACCTGAGTGAGAGGTGCGTGCAAGTGGAAATAAATCAACTCCATTATAGTGGCTCCCAGTCACGTGCTGGTGAGTGTGTACGTGACACCACGGCTTGTGGTGGCTCAGTAGATCCACTACCTGAGGTCGTTACAGTATGTTGTCTTATAATGCTGTCTTTTATAGTAATTCTCAAGGATTTTACTTGTACCTCCCCTCAAATATGCTGGAATTCTCTATAAACACCTGACAGGTTCAATTTTAATCAGGACTTTTTAGGATTATGTTTATTTTTTACTGTTTTGAGATGTTGGATTTTACATGGTCCTACACTAAACCAGTTGGAGAGGTTGAAAAAAACATATATTGCCCCTAATAAATGTATTTGTGACACACTGATATGCTGGACCAAAAAAGTCAGATTTTTGCTGCATTTTAATGACACTTTCCTAACACAACCACAAAATGTTGTTCCTATGTTTGTACCTATGTGGTTTCTGGCCAAATGTTAGTTGAAAGTTAGTAGAAAAGTGTGAAAGTCATTACAAACATTGTTTTGTATGTGGAGTTTTCTTCACTTTGGTTGCTTTTTTTGGGGCCAGTGGGATTTTTATTTACAAATTTAGAATGAAATTGGTGTGCCGTTTCACTAAGCAAAAAAAAATAAAATGTTTGTGTAAATGTATGGGAGTTTTGTGTATTTTGTGCTATTTTTCACATTTCAGATCATGTGATTGAAAAAGAAATCACTTAATCCCATAATCATGAATCACATGATTTGTGATAGGAAAAACTAAACAAACTCCCCCACCTCTTAAAGACACAAAACAGTAATATATAAAATTATTTTATAAAAATGCCATACAACAGCACAAAAACTGCATGATGCACCAATAAAAAAAATTTTAAGCAATAAGAACAATATACACACAAAATTGTATGCAAAGAAGGCCTAGGGGTGGTGTGTATAGAAAATAAAGTCTGAATAAACAATACTCGAACATGACATGACATTGAAAAAGAAAAATTGTGTGAAGGAAGGCATGTTTTTTTGTTTGTTTATTTTACTTAGGATCTTTCTGCATTTTTATAAGCTTTCTTTGTGTGGCCTTTTTTCATTATTTTTCAGATAATTTTATCATATATTTATATGTTTCTCAGATCCTATAGGAAAGTACCTACATACCTAGAGAGGCAGCATCAAAAACTGTTGTGCTGTGTGAATTATAGTTATATTTCTCTTTTCTGCTGGGTCTTCTTAGAGTTTAAAAACTGCAGTGGTGTCTTTTCAATAAAAAAAGGAAAATTTGTAAAACTCCCGTTATGCTTCCCTATTCATCTTGGTTCTACTGCTGACCTTGACTCAAACTCCCCACCCCCACCTCCTCACAAAATCTGCATTGTTATTCCGGCCCTGTAGTGTGTAGAGTGTTCCCTCAACATGCAATATTAAATAGTTCAAGAGAGACCATTGTTTATAGGAACCATAACTCTATGGAAAACTGATAACTGGTTCTGAAGTCCCAAAATGTCCTTAACATAATGCAAAACCAAGTATAAAGAAAATTTAACAAATAACTAATCCAGATAAAGCAAATCCTTACATATGACATTAGAAAGAGCTGGAAATCATTTTTTGGGCCATGTACTTTATAATCAATACAGCAGAAAGGAAGTAAATGGGGATCTCAACTGGTGCTCTATCCTGGCACATGTAAAGAGCAGTACAGATATGTAGTACCTCGCTATACTGTAAAGAGGGGCTTCTAGACCACCATTCACTGTATGCAACTCATTAATACAGAGGTTTTACAAGTGAAATGTTTGTGATTATTGGTTAAATATTTCAGTCAATCACATGAGCCTCAGATCAGCAGTGTCTATGACATTGTATGTTGAGTGTGGTTTCATGATACAATGTCCCAGGAAATATAATATCCTGAGGCCACTGTAACTTGAGGGTCCACTGTTCCGGACTGCATCTCAACTGTATTGTAATTGCATTGAAGCAGTGCATTAATCCAAAGAACAATTCTAAACTGTTTAATATTAAAATCCACAAGTGTTCTTCCTCAGCCATCAGAACTGACAGAGGGTTACAAGGTTATAAATGTAAATTAATGAAATTTGTGTTTAAGTTTAATTAATCCGTCATTAGGACTTTGAGTATTACCTGAATTACTCAAAGGTCTTTGTAATACTTTTGTCTCTGTCATAACTATTCTCTGGAAAATGTGTCCCGGAGTTCAGGCTAAATTGCCTAATTGGTCTCTTTTTAGCTTAATGTATCAATTAGGATCAGTCAAGCCAATATCATTTTACACTTTACACTGGAATACTTATTTTATGTTTTTGAAAGAAGCATTGAATGCTTAATTAGCATTTTAAGGCAGTTGTGTTACATTTTGTGATAGTATAGTAACTCCAATCAAGAATTGTTATAGATGGCATGCAAACAAGACATGAAAGTAAATGCTACATAAATAAATTGCTCTTGTTTCATGTACATTGCCGGATATTTTTGTGCATTAAAGATCACTGTCATTGGTAGCACTATGGCTTAGGCTTCCTTTTACATATGGTTTTATCTAGGCAGGAGTGGATTCAAACAAGAAAAGCATAAGTCCCTGCTTTATGTTTCTCTTTCCATTTTATTCTCTTTTGGCTTTTGCTAAAAGGCTCAGATCCTGCCATGTTCATTATTAATATTTGACAGAAGCATTTGAAATGGTTCTTCTTATTCTATAGACATATTAATGTAGCTATGTGTTTCTGAAGTTATAGACTGCCATTAAAAATATTGAGAGGTGCATTTTTTACATACAGATGTACAGTATATAAGAAGGATGAAAAGAATTAACCTGTGAAATTTGCAAGAACCCCATTGTGACTATGTGTTATCCACTTCATAAGATTTCATTGTTGTGTTTTGCTGTTTACTATGCCTTTACTTGCAAGATATCTGAGATGCTACTGTGGCATGTGAACGTGTGACACTACGGCCTTCCTTCACTAATGTGGTTGCACCAGAAAAGCATGTCTCAGATACAATTATTCAGGGCTTATCACACTTTCTGCACACTGCTTAACAGGTGGGAGGAACTTACTGAAAAGTGAGCATGGCCTCAAAGAATAGTGGGAGCGTTGCTACAATGCACCAAACTGTGTCAAAATTCTGCCATAGAAAGTTAGTAAAAATTAAAGAAATAATGCTGATGTCTAAAAAGTTAGACAAGTTTAAAGCTGCAACCATGTATCAACCAGCATGAGCCACTGTGATAAATCTGGCACATTTTTAGACTGTCTGTCTAAGTTTACACTGTCTAACTTTTAGACAGCAAGAGCAAATTAGGGCTTGATGGGTCAACAGTTTAAAATAGGAGGGTAAAAGTGTCACAGTAACATCTTGTGAAGAGAGCCTTCACCCGACGCCCACCCTATTTCTTTTAATATCTATTGGGTCTGTTTGTAAGTATTCTTGTTTTGGCACAACAGCTTGTCAGTGGGGGTTCAAAAAGTTGGTGAAAAGTCTGGGCTTTAGTGTGTGGAGAAAGGCCCCGCAGTGGGGGCATATGAGATCGTTAAGAGAGGCACCAAGCATTGTGCACCTACATTCAAAAGACTTGGTCACCAGTAAGACATCTAAAATATTAACTCCAGTATGCACAGGTATTCACAAAAGTCATGTTTCTGTAACTAAAATTCTGTTCCATCATCTGCATGGGCATATGGATTTTTGCAAATCCCATTTCGGTGAATGGGACAGCTGAAAAATGTTCTGTTACAAATCTGCAGTGTGTATATTCACCCTACGGCTAAATTCACACTAGTGTTATACAAGAGTATTTTTGTATATATTATGGCTGTAGATTATGGCCCGACAGTGAGTCTAATGACCCGAACTGACAATATCATAGATCTTGCTACTATGCTATCAGTTCATGTTATTAGACTCATGATTGGGCTAAGGCTTGAGATTGTAGTTTTCCAAGAAAAGAAAGTTATTACATTGGCTTGCAAAAGTATTCACATCTCTTGAATGTTTCATAATTTTAACATGTTACAGCCACAAACTTAAATGTATTTTATTGATATTTTATGTGATAGAGCAACATAGAGTAGCAATTATTTGTGAAGTGAAGAAAAATTGATTCATGCTTTTTCAAATTTTTGCAAATGAAAAACACTGAAAAGTATGGTGTGCATATTTATTCAGTCCCTCTGAGCCAACACTTTGTAGGACCAGCTTTGCACATCTAGAGGCTGGAATTTTTGTCAGTGGTTTTTTACAGAATCGCTCTAGTTCAGTCAGAATGGTTGGCGAATGTTTGAACAGCAATTTTCAAGTCCTGTTAAAGATTCTCAGTGGTATTTAGGTCTGTTTTGGGTCTTTGTCCAGTTGGAAGGGAAATATATGCCCCAATCATAAGTCTTTTGCAGCTTCTAACAGGTTTTCTTCAAAGATTTTACTTAGTTCCATTAATTTTCCTATCAACTCTGACCAGCTTCCCGGTCCCTTCTGAAGCAAATTCTCCCCTCAGCATGATGCTGCCACCACCATGCTTCACAATGGGGATGGTAGTTTCAGGGTGATGTGCGATATAGAATTTCCTCCACACAAAGCATTTGCCATTTGGGCAAAAAAGTTATATTTTGGTCTCATCTGACCAGAGCACCTTCTTTCACATACTTGCTGTGCCCCCCTACATAGCTTTTTTGCAAACTGCAATTGTAACTTCTTATGGCTTTCTCTTCCATAAAGATCAGAGTTCTGGAGGGCACAAGTAATAGTTGTCCTGTGGACAGATTCTCCCATCTAAGTTGTGGATCTCTGTAGCTCGTCTATAGTGACCCTCCACCTCTTGACTGCTTCTCTAATTAGTGTTTCCCTTGTCTGGGCTATCAGATTAGATAGATGGTAATGTCTTGGTAGCAGTTATGCTATACTCCTTCCATTTATGGATGATGGATTGAATAGTGCTATGTGAGATGTTCAGAGTGTGGGCTGTTTTTTTTTAAAATCTAACCCTGCAATATGCTTTGCCACAACTTTATCCATGAGCATTCTTGACAATATCAATAAATTGCATTTAGATTTGAAGGTGTAGATGTCCAAAAATGAGGAACAAGGGGTAAGAACACTTTTGCAACCCATAGTCAGAAGTACTCACAAAGTAATCAGCTCTCCACGCAGTCACATTCAAATGTTCTCCAAGAAAACCAGGCTGGGAGCAAACTCAAAACTTCGCATAAAGTAAGAAACTGTAGAAGGATGCCAGCTTCAACTTGAGAATAGGGTAAAACTGTTAGCTTTATTTCTTCAACTTTAAATACATATATCTTGGAAACAACATTCCAATAATAGCAATCATAAAATTAGTCCTTGCTGACACGTTTCGGGTTGCTCAGGGCTAAATGAGAAATTGCGTATTTAACACACATGAGTCTGGACATGTGATAGATTCCTTCTAATACAAATGGTTGTAACAACAACCAATAATTCATTCTGACTCAGGTGTAAAATAATGTGAAAGAGACCCATACTCTAGTTTAGATTTGGATTCCTTAGCCAATAGTTGTTTTTTTTTTATGTAAATCTCCACCTCTTTCTTATCTGATTACTTTTTCTATACCTATGAAGGAAAAGGCACTATTGTGGTTTGAAACTGTTGTGACACTGCTGATTATTTAAAATAGTCTTTTCTTAAGGCATCCAAGAGATGTCTTCTAATGTGCACCTTAAGTGACCTTGTCATGCATCCTACATATTGGATGAGGCAGATTTGACAGCTAATCAAATAGATCACAACTTGCTGTTACAATTGACAAAGTTGCAGATTGTATATGCGTCACCATTATACATAGCCGAGAATATGCAGTTGTTACTGGCATATTTACAAGCTGTACAGAACTTATGTCCACATCGGTGAAAAACAATAGTATTTAACCATGAGTTGTCCGCAACCCTAGAAGCTTTTTTCTAGATACAAATATTCAAATTATGTGTATATGTATAATCTTTAAATTGATATATCTGTGTATTGACATACTGTAATACAGTGCCGCACAGGTATGTATTACACTGTCTTACACCAGTAATCTAATGATTGCTGTGTGTAACCCACTATGGATACAATGTACATGGAACTCAGTTCACCCATCTGTTGTTAAAGTCCAGGTCCCGGGAGCACGGCAGGGCGGAGTCCTCACCCAATGCAAGACAGCAATGAAACAAGGTATAGCCAGCTTCATCCAAGACGCTGAAACATGTGGCAGTAAAATTTCCAATTCTTTATTTTCTTCTAGTATAAAATCGGTACATGGAGGAATACTTCAAGATAAACGCATATATAGCACCATGGTTAACCACTGTAACCGACGCGTTTCGGAACTCTTTCCTTAGTCGTGGTCACTGATGTTAGATAGTAAGGGTTGCTATTTATACTAGTATTCAGAGAGGAAATCACATGACGTGAACGGGGGGAAAAACACACTCTCCGTGACGCAATGTCCTCCCTGAAAAACAAATACAGACATAAAAAGAACAAATATCTTATTTAAAACACACTACCTTATAAGAAAAAAAAGAGAACAAACCAGGTGCTAAGTTACTTGTATATAAGGAGGCTGCAAAAGCAAATTAATAATGATAGGTTAGATCTTTTTATGATGTTTAAGCCTGCGGGAGTTCTGGTGCCTAGCTTAAAAATCCACATGGATTCTCTGGCTAGGAGTTTACGATGTAAATCTCCACCTCTCGGTGCATTTTTTATTTTTTCCACAGCACAGAAGCTAAAAGAATGCAGGTTACCACCATGTATCTCTTGAAAGTGTTTTGATACGCTTGAACATTTAAAAAGATCATTCCTTAAAGAATCCGAGAGGTGTCTCCTGATCCTAACCTTCAAAGGTCCTGTGGTACAACCCACATACTGAAGTTTGCAAGCATTACAAGCAATAAGATAAATCACAAATTTGCTATTGCAATTAATAAATTGTTTGATGTCATATACTTTTTTAGTTACAAATGATTCAAAAATTTTAGTTTTAAAGCAATACTTGCAGGCTGTACATTGGGTATGGCCACAACCGAAAAAGCCTGTTGAGCTAAGCCAATTTTTTTGAGATGAAATAGAGTGCGAAAAAAAGCTTGGAGAAAGCAAAGACCCCAATGTAGGTGCCTTTTTTGATACAAAACGTATATTGCACTGCAGAAGTTTCTGTAATTCTGAATTAGAGTACAGTAGAGGAAGATGATTTTTAATAATTTTGACAATACTCTTAAATTGTGTACTGTAAGTTGTAGAAAAAGTAACAGTATCACCAATACAATTAGTTTTAGGCACATCTTGTAACAAAGATTTTCTATCTATACGTTTAATTCTATTTTGTGCCTTTCTAACTGTAGTGGATGAATACATACGTTCCTTTAACCTAGTACAGGTCTCATGTTCTGCTATCTGATATTGTAGGTCATTGGTACAACATCTCCTCATGCGGACAAGCTCCCCATATGGTATATTGTCCACGACATGTCGTGGGTGACACAAGTCTGCACGCAACAAGGAGTTGCGGGCAGTAGATTTCCTAAAAGGTGAAACCTTAACTGTTTCCTCAAATTGACCCATCAAAGTTACATCAAGAAAATGTATAGCATTGCTGTGATTCTGGAAAGTGAACTTAAGGTTAATGGAATTACTATTTATACAATCCACAGATTGAATGACCTGTTGTGCCGTCCCCCCCCACACCATCAAGAGGTCATCAATGTACCTCCCGTACCAGATGATGTGGGGGGAGAAGGGACCAGAATCAGAAAAAATGTATCTCTCCTCCCAAACCGACATGAAGATGCCGGCCAAGGAGGGAGAAAAGCAGGCACCCATGGAGGCGCCACGTTTTTGCAAGTAAAAGACACCATCGAACATGAAGTAGTTGTGTGATAGCAGATATTCTACCACCTCCACAACATACTCCCGTTTAATTGGAGAAAGATCACTATATTTGCCTAGATGATAAGTGAGACATGAAAGGGTGATGTCGTGCGGCATGCAGGGATACAATCCCACCACATCGCACGACAACCAACTATATTGAGGATTCCAAGACAATTGTTCGATGCTGTTAATTAAATGCTTGGTGTCTCGGAGGTATCCAGGTAGGTTAGTCACCAAAGGCTGTAAAATACGGTCCACCCATAGGCCCAACAATTCATTTAAAGAGCCTATGCCGGCTACTATAGGGCGAAAGGGAGGGGGAAAAACCCCCTTGTGGACCTTTGGGAGGGAATGAAAAATTGGCACCATGGGGTTCTCCACAAACAAATGCTCAGCTGAGGCCTGAGAAAAAATGCCTAATGAAACTCCTTTATTGAGCAAATTCTGAAGTATGTTTTTATATTCATTGGTGGGATCTCTATCAAGTATAAGGTAAGTATCAGAATCTTGTAGCATGGCCAAATTTTCTCTGTGGTAAAGGGCTTTGTCCAAAACCACTACGGATCCTCCCTTGTCTGCTGCACGGACAATTAACCCTTGATTACTTTTGATTTGGGAAATTGCCATTTGCTGCCTCGAGGTAATATTACGAGATTGCTTGCTACCTTTTAAGCGAGAATGTAGTGCTGTTAAATCTCTCTCTACTCTTTCCTGGAAGGTGTCCAGACCTATCGGTCGTGAGTTGATTGGATAGAATCTATCATTCTTGTGTCTAAAATTGATTGGATCATCCTTAACTGTTGTAGATTCTGACATTAAGGCTCTAAGAGAAGCTATATTGAACAGCTCAGCAAAAGGTAAAATTGGAGGTAAAATTTTAGTTTCTTTATTATTATAACTAGCATTATTTGTTTCTATACTAGACTCATGACCTCCTATAACAGAAAAATGATTTTTTAGAGTGACCAATTGAGCGAATCTATTCACATCTATGGGTGTGTTGTACAGATCAAAATTGTGAGATGGTGCAAAGTTCAGTCCTCTTGATAATACTCCAATTTGATCCTCTGTTAATATTTGCGCAGACAGATTAATGACGGGACTTAGGTTCTCCGCTCTCGCCGGAGGGTCCATGGGATCATCTGCAGGTTTCTTTGGTTTGTGCCTTTTCCCCGCCCGCCTCGTGCGTTTTTTGAACCCCTTCTGGATCGTTGGTTGTAAGGATTAAATGAGTCCTGAGATAGATCCTGCAGCCTGGGTTCTGGTGTATAACGCATGTGGTCTGACTCTGAATTGGCCGACTCCACTTCTGAGGAATTATCCGACACAGCTGAGGAATCATTCCGTGAAGAATCCACCTCCGAGAAGCTGACCCGTCTGGATTGTATTCTATCCTTGCGGTAATTATAACCTCTTAATTTAGATCTCGGGGTGTTGCTGTTACGATCCCTTTTCCAAGTGTAAACTTCATTTGATTCATAATCCCGAATGTCTCTTTGGAATTTTTGTTATTTTATGGCAACGATGTCATTTTCTAATTTTTTAATGCTGTCTTGCATTTTGTTAAGCAGTAAGGGATAACTGGCATCTTCTTTATGCAATTCCACTTCAGCTTTAGCAGCTTGCACCTGCTCTTTCACTCATATTGATTTAAGAAGACTTTATGATTGAACGTTATATGCAAAATCATGGAGGATACTAATAACGCTGATATTACTATTATGGAAGGCTATCAAATAGACTAAAAAAAAGCTCAGAAATTTTCCCAAAACCCTCTAGTGTGGGATTTGGGGTTTTCCCGTAACCTCAAAGATTTATTATAAAGGGGAAAAAATCTCAGGGAAAGAGATTAAAGTAGGGTGGGACCTTACCCCCTAAATTCTTATTTAGTAAAAACATGATCCCGGGGGTTTCGTTAAAGAAAATCCCCATACTTTTTTCTCCGACATTTTGTAGAGCAAGGAAAAAGGGTTTTTAACTGAGTGTTCTAAAAAACTCTTTGAGTAATCGCGATGAAAAAAACTTCTTTACAAGTTATTAAAGAGCAGGTAAAGCTGCTAAAACTGAATTTGAATTGTTTAAAGAAGAGCTATTTTCCCCCATACTGTTTAACAAAATGCAGGTTAAAGGAACGTATGATTCACCACACATTTAGAAAGGACAAAATAGAATTAAAAATATAGATAGAAAAACTTTGTTTTCAAGATGTGCCTAAAATAATGGTATTGGTGAACTGTTCTTTTTCTAAACTTACAACAAATTTTAAGAGATTGTCAAAATTATTAAAAACATCTTCCTCTACTGTATCTAATCCAATTACGAAAATTCTGCAGTGCAATATACGTTTTGTATCAAAAAAGGGGGCCTCATTGGGGTTTTGCTATCTCCAAGCTTTTTTTTGCACTCTATTTCTCTCAAAAAAAATTGGTTAGCCAACAGGCTTTTTCGGGGTTTGGCCATACCCCAAAGTACAGCCTGCAATATGTCTTTAAAACTAATTTTTTGAAACATTCGTAAATAAAAAAGTAATGACATCAAAAAAATTTTTTATTCATAGCAAATTTGTGATTTATCTTTTTGTTGTAATGTTGCAAACTTCAGTACGTGGGTTTTACCACAGGCCTTTGAAGGGTTTGGATCAGGGGACACCTCCGGATTCTTTAAGGGGTGATCTTTTTTTAAAGTTCAAGCGTTCAAAAAAACTTCCCAAAAGGGTACATGGTGGTAACCCGCATTCTTTTTGTTCTGGTGTGGAAAAAATAAAAAAAGCACGAAGGTGGAGATTTAATTGTAAACTCCAGCCCAAAAATCCCTGGGTTTTTAAGCTAGCACCAGAACTCCCCCCAGGCTTAAACAATTTCAAGATTAAACCTATCTTTTTTAATTTGCTTTTGCAGCCCCCTTATATACAAATAACTTAGAACCCGTTTGTTTTCTTTTTTTTTTT
>JAODAL010051732.1:0-26491 GCA_025379985.1 Phyllomedusa bahiana | reverse complement strand
CCGCCGGCTGGGGGGAAAGTGACATGCACATTATTTACGGCCGGACGCGCCGTAAATAATGCTTTGTCTATGGAGCCGGGCTGTCCCCCCCGGGCCCCCCCTCCCGCCCCTTATTCACGCCGGAATTGCGAGCGCAATCCGGCTCGCAAATCCGGTGTGAATAAGCCGCATGAACATGGCCTTAAGGCCTCGTTCACACGGCTTATTCTGGGAAATGATTGGAAACCCTTTTCTGCGCACCGTATTTGCGCTGCAGTAGGCTCCAATCTGTCCCAGTAACTACGGTAATCCACAGTTCTCATAGAGAACTGTGGATTCCGTCTCTTCTCCCCGCTTGGCGAACACGCCGAGGGGGGAGAAAGTAACATGCACATTATTTACAGCGTGTAAATAATGAGTGTCTATGGGGCCGGCGAGCCGCCGGCCCCCTGCCCTGCCCCCCCTGCACGGCTGTTGGCGTAATTGCGGGGCGAAATCCGTCCCCGCAATTACGTCGGCAATAAGCCGTGTGAACATTGCCTAAAATTAGGCATGATCAATACCATACTCCTACAGAGGGCCTGTTTTAATTCTTGGAAAACCTTTTCTGCATCTGGGTTCCACTTGACTATAACCAACTAGCTGTGCCTAGTCAGATTTGTTAGGGGTGCTGTTATACTGGCAAAGTTTGGAATGAACCTCCAATAGTAACCCAAAAAAAAGCTGCCTTTTTGTTGTGCGTTGTGGCCAGTCCTGAATAGCCTTAATCTTATTAACCTTAGGTTTTATAACACCCCTACCTATTATGTACAAGGCTTCCTCAAGCCCTAAAGCTTCTCTAAGCGAACAAAGCACTGCCTGTACTTTAGGTAAGTGGTTGTCCCACTCTTCATTAAAGATGATGATATCCATCATTCTTTGAAAGGTTGCTGGAAACCCATGCAATCTGAAAGGTAAACAGACGTACTAGAACAGTCTGTCTGATGTAGGTAAAGTCATCTTTTCTTTTGCCCTTTCTGTGAGGGGGTAATTGAAATAAGTCATGCACACCATAAAGGAGTAGGAGGGTGCTCTGGTGAAATAGGTCAGAAAACCAATGTAACAGTAATATAAATATGCACCGGCACACCAAGATCCTTCCTGCCGGACGTGTTCCGGAGTTTCTCCTCTCTTGCCTGCCTTCCTCATTCCTCCGCCATTGAGCACGGACCACCTCTACCTCACAGATCTTTATTACATACTATAGGCTGCTTCTGCCTCTTATTTGTCCCCTCTACCCCAAAAATTGGCCAAGATGAAAAAGTTTTATTAAAAGGGCTTTTTCCTGGGCGTAAATCCCCTTAAATATGCAGGGGGTGCATATTTATATTACTTTCTGTGAGGGGAACCTGCCAGTAACCCTTAGTTAGATCCAGGGTAGAGAAGTACCTGGCATGGGCAAGCCTCTCAATTAATTAATCCACCCTAGGCAAGGGGTAAGCATCAAATTTTTACATCTCATTTAGTTTCCGAAAGTCATTACATAAGCGTAATGAGCCATCTGGTTTTGATATCAGCATGATAGGGCTTGGACTGCTCAATTACCCCGACCTCCTCAGATATGGTTGATCTACGAGCTTCTGGGACCCGGTAAGGTTATAAATGGACCTTTACCCCTGGTTCAGTCACAGTGTCATGTTTCATGACATCAGTATTCCCTGGTAATTCTGAACATACATCCGTATTTCTTTATATGAATTCCCTGATCTCTTGGATTTTGACAGGTAGTCTGATACATACAATTCCGGAGAGGCACTATGGGGGGTACTCACAGCAGTCAACCTCTCTCTGTCTTTCCATGGTTTAATTAGGTTGACGTGGAACAATTGCTCTGGCTTTCACTCACCGGGCTGGTACACTTTATAATTCACCTCTCATAGGCTCCTTGTCATTTTGCCAGGAACTTGCTTTCTACAGTAGGGACCAATATTAACACCTGATCGCCTGGGTTAAAGCTCCGCTTTAATATATACTCATCTCTGAGCTTGCTGTGAGTGCTGTAAGTGTTCCCTGACTATTGGCATAACCGCAGTAATTCTGTCTTGCATTTGGGAAATGTGTTCACACTCCTGTAGGGGGTGGACTACTGCTCCCAGATTTCTTTTGCGATGTCCAGGAGGCCACGTGGACATCTACCATAAACCAGTTCAAAGAGAGAAAAACCTGTGGAGGACTGTGGAACTTCCTGGACTGGAAACATTAAATAAGGCAAAGGCAGTCCCAGTCCCTCCCATCCTTACCAACCACCATCTTTATCATGCTCTTCAACGTCTTGTTAAATCTTTCTACATGACCGTCAGTTTGGGGGTGATATACCGATGTACGCAAATGCTTAATGTTCAGTAGCTTACATAACTCCCTAGTGACCTTTGACATAAAAGGGGTTCCTTGATCAGTACGGATCTCTTTTGGTATGGGACAACATATAAAACAGCTCCTTGGCAATAATTTTTGAGGAGGTATGGTGCAAATTAACAGCCTCAGGGTAACACGTGGCATAGTGGCTTACTAGTGGGCCTACTAGATCCATTGCTATTCTCGCAAATGGTACCTCGATGATACATAGAGGCACCAGGGGACTCCTGTAATGGGGCATAGTAGCTGTTAGCTGACACTTCAGGCAGGGCTCACGGTACCGCTTTATATCAACATGTATCCCTGGCAAAAAAAACTTTGGAGAATGCACTCCTTGGTCTTTTTGTTTCCTAAATGACCTCCTAGCACATGCTTGTGCGCTAGCTCTATTCTCCGATATGACTGAGGTATCACCAGCTGTTCTACAACCTCCCCCAGACTGACTGCCATGTGTGGAAACACTTTCTCAGCCGCTGGATATTGAGGCTCCCCATTCACAACCTTAACATTTTCCCTGGCTTTCACCAAGGTGGGATCTCAGAGCTGAGCAGTTGCAAAATTATTCCAAGTCAGGCATAGCAGCCACCTCTTCCTGGTCCTTAGTCTCATTTGCAAGAATGGCTAGGGAAAATTATCACAATTTTCTGAGGTCACCCCTACTGCCTGAACTGTAGCATTGGAGTCAAATGGTTTAGGGTTAACATGAAATGTTGTTTCGCCACAAGTCCCAAAATTTCCTTGCAGCATGAACTTGGAAACCGGCACAACGAGGATTAAGTTGTGGGCTTAGGGCGACGATATTTTGACCTATTTTGGGTGCCATCTCTAGGAATTGTAGTACTGTAGTCAGAATTTTGGATGGACCAGGCGGATGTTTTCTAATGAAATGCCCTAATTTTCATTCTAAGAGATTTAAAACATTTGAAAGACAAGTGCTCCATTCTCTGTACAATAGTTTAGATTCAGATTTAGGATATGCAGGGCCATTCCTAGCTACTGCACTCAGGGCGGGGTGAAGAAATTTCGCCTCCTCCCCCCCCCGACCCCCCGTAAAATAATGCGCCACAATGCAACACAGTGCTTCACCAGATAACTGCGCTCTGTAGCCATGTAATACCCACCTGTAACCAGACAGTAGCCCCAGTAGCCACGATAGTTGCCCCTGTATCCGGATAGTTTCCTCTGCAGCCATGATAGTTTCCCCTGTAGCCATGTAATACCCCCCTTGTACTTTGGTAGAGGTACAGTGTTGACCGTTGGCACTTCTACTTAGTGTGTTCAACAGGGCTAAATACTTTAATGCAGGAGTCTTTATTCCACACGCATCTGTGTTTTTCACCTTTCTATAGACTGTTTAAGAGGACTGGTTGCTCTGATCTCTTTGGTTAGAAGAGTATGTTTATGTGTTGGTATTTACTAAGTTTGTTGTGTTGGGATTGGGGGAAACTCAAAGCAAGGTATGTATCAGACTGTGTGAAGTATTTTCCTCGGGTGGTGTGTGACTTCTCTGTAGACATTAATAATAACCTATGTTTTCATGGCTAATTGCATTAATGTGATTACCTGGAATGTGAGGGGTATGAGAGAGGCTTCTAAAAGATGTGCTTTTCCTGGCTGAACCAAGCCCAACCAGCTATTGTCTGTCTTTCCGAGACCCATTTAACAAAAGAGTCTATCCACTGGATAAAAAAGGCATGGATGGGGGCAGCATTTAATTTGGTGTATTCCTCACATGCAAGGGGTATAAGTATAATGGTGCATCGCTCTATCCCATTTCTTTGTCAAAAATCAGTTATTGACTCTGAGGGTAGATATGTTTGTTTCTTTGCTCTATTTGCAATATTACTGTGATTCTGGTCGCACTTTATATCCCACCACCATACTCAGGAGAGGTTCTCAGAAAAGTATTACTATTTCTGGATTCTTCTCCGGATGTTCCTGTACTTATTATAGGTGATTTTAATGCCTACCTGCACCCGTACTGGGATAAAATGCATAGAGGTACTATCGATCCCCAGACTCAACCAACTGCAAGAAGTGGGGCTTAGAGGTATCTGGAGAGTAAAATTTCTGACCGTTATCCAATATTCATGTTATTCTGCCTCTCATGGCTATAGGATCTGACTCTTTGCTGGGTTATGTCCAAGAAATAGAATATATGGTGCAGAGTGCGTCTGACCACTCACCACTAAGAGTTAGGCTAAACTTTGGGGGAGGGACAGTTCTTCCTAGGGGTCTTTAGCGTCTAAATCCATTTTGGGTACAACTAATCCACAATTCTTTGACTGATGAACTAGTTGACTTTATGTGCCAAAATGAGGGTACCGCCTCTAATGCTTTAGTGTGGGACACTTTAAAAGCATTAATTAGAGTATTATATATTAAAGCAATAAGTAGGAGAAAAAACAGAACCAGGGCACTTACTAAGTCTCATCAAGCTGCTGTGGTAAGATTCGAAAATCTATTTATTCAAGATCCCTCTGATGCTCATAAGCTGAGTTTGGAGGAGGCTCAGACACAACTCAGAGAGCATTTGATAATAGTAGCAGACAATAAATGCTTTTTACCCAACTGAAATATTTTGAGCAAGGGGAAAGTACTGGTAGGTTGCTAGCCAATGAGACGTTTCGAGAGGTAACTCCTCCATTTCTCAAGCATGCTGGGTATCTGTGAAGCTTCCTTTTTTAAACATGTTGTTAACCATTGATTAACCCAAAAAAAAGTATGCAACCATATACCGTATATACTCGAGTATAAGCCGACCCGAGTCTAAGCCGAGGCACCTACTTTTGCCACAAAAACCGGGAAAGCTTATTGACTCGAGTATAAGCCTAGGGTGGAAAACGCAGCGGCTACTGGTGAATTTTAAAAATAAAAGTAGATACCACTAAAATTACATAGTCAGATATAGGCAGTTTAATGTCCCCCATAGGCAGATATAGGCTGGTATAGGCAGTTTAATGTTCCCCATAGGCCGTTATAGGCAGTTTAATGTCCCACATAGGCTGGTATAGGCAGTTTAATGTCCCCTATAGGCAGGTTATAGGCATGTATAGGCAGTTTAATGTCCCCCATAGGCAGGTGATAGGCAGGTATCGGTCGTTATACGCAGGTATAGGCAGCTATATGTCCCCATAGGCAGGCTACAGGCAGGTAATTGCCCCCATAGGCAGGTTATAGGCAGGTATAGGTCCCCCTAGACAGGTTATAGGTCGTTATAGGCAGGTATAGGTCCCCCTAGGTAGGTTATAGGCAGGTATAGGTCCCCCTAGGTAGGTTATAGGCATGTATAAGTCCCCCCATAGGCAGGTATAGGTCCCCCTAGGCAGGCTAAAGGCAGGTATAAGTTCCTCTAGGTAGGTTATAGCCAGGTATAGGTAGGTTACAGCCAGGTATAGGTAGGTTACAGCCAGGTACAGGTAGGTTACAGCCAGGTATAGGTAGGTTACAGCCAGGTATAGGTCCCCCTAGGCAGATATAGGCAGGTATAGGCACGATTTTAAAACAAAAAAAAACACTTACCTGGCTCCCCGCTGCTCCGTCTCCCTCGCCGCTCCGCCTCCACGCTGTTCGGCCTCCCGCGCGCTCTCCTCGGCACAGACGCGTGATGTCATCAGGCCGCGCACGCAGCGTGATGACACACGCTGCCTGTGCCGGAAACTCCGGACAGCCGCCAGTCTGCGGCGGCCCGGAGTCCACTGCGGAGCACGGAGCGCTCGCTCTCTTCTCCGCAGTGGTTTCTCTTCTCCTGCATGCGCTCCGGAGGAGTCGCATGCAGGAGAAGAGATAGCTGACAGCGCACGGGCCACCGCAGTGCCCGGACGATGTCAGCTGACTCAGGATATGCGGCTCCCTGAGGAGCCGCATATAACTGAAGCGTCCCTGTCGAGGCACAGGCCATCGCAGTGCCCGAGCGCCGACAGTGACTCGAGTATAAGCCGAGGGGGGATTTTTCAGCTATCGATACTATCAAAGTGGATATCAATACCATGGAGGACGAGTTCAAACGTTCCACTAACACTGAAACATATACTCGCATCAATGAAGATATAAAAAGTAACATCACCAAGTTACAAATACAATTGCTTCAAAACAAACTTAACAAATTCTAACGTGACACCCGAGACTATTTTTAGAACCGTGTCTACACATGGGCAGAAGAACGCACTAAATACCGCATGTATCGTCGCAAACAAAAATTCGATGTATCAGGAGAAACCTCTGAAACTAACACATCGGGCTCAGAAGATCTAGCTGCAGATAGAATGAGGCTCAGATCCTCCAATAGGAATGATGATTTTTTAGAGAGAAGAAATGTAACAGAAGAGGCAGAACGTGGCAACAACTATGGAAGAGGACGAGGAACAAAAGGACGAGGAGGCAAAACAAAGAGAAGGGTTTGAATAATCTGGTCCATAATATCTCTTCTAAAACCCTTTCAACAGGACAAATTGCCGTACTTGATAAGAGACTGAATTTTGTGCCAACTATTAACAATGATATGTTTGACTTCACTGTAGATTTGCATAAATTATGTAGAACTATAAAATTACAAATGTTTTTTGGTGAAAATAAAAAGGATTTTGTAGAACAACAAAATATACCCAAACGGCTATTTAAAAAAAGTCAGTTCGATCCACCTTTAGATAACCAAACTTTAAATACATTCCAACAAATGATAAAAAAGAAGTAGCAGAACTACTTGAAAATACTAAATCAAAATCTAAAAAAGGTAGAATAAATTTGAAACAACAAGAACGGAGAGCCATTAAGGATTTAAAAAATGATCCATCGATTATTATAAAAAAATCCAATAAGGGGGGAGCCACTGTGGTTCAAGATACAGAGTTATACTTAAGTGAAGCCCAAAACCAATTGAAGGATGTCACGGTCTATAAAAAAAATTATAAAGATCCTACAATTGAAATCAGTGAATGCATTAAAAATATATTAGAAGAGGCACATAACGATGGTATCATAAATACACAACTTTTAAACTCCCTTTATAACAAATATCCTCGGGTCCCCATTCTATACCTCGTACCCAAGGTTCACAAATCACCTGTTAACCCCCCTGGAAGACCAATTGTCTCGGGTATCAACTCGGTGTTTGAATCCATAGCAATATATGTCGGCCATTTTTTACAAAAACATGTTAGGAATGATGAGAGATCCTTGAAAGATACAGGACAATTATTGCGAATTATCCAAAATTTTGATTCTACAGATGTAAGTTACTTTGTCACACTAGACATCAAATCATTATACACCAACATCCCCTATGAAGAAAGCAATAGAGGCAACACATACTGCCTTATGTAAAGATACAACACTGTCCAATCGACACATTAACTTCATTATGACACTACTAGAAATCATTTTAACAAAAAATTATTTTATATTCGGTGATCAGTACTATCTCCAATTACAAGGGACCTCTATGGGGTCTCCCCTAGCATCCGGATATGCTAATATATATGTCACATTTCGAAGATAAATACATTTTCCAAAATGGTCCACATCCACTGATCAAATTATACCTAAGATATGTGGATGACATATTAATATTCTGGAAAGGTACTAGGGAACAATTGAATGAATTCATACAAAATCTGAATAAATGTCACCATATAATACAATTTACTGCCACCATTCGGGAAAAAAACATTAATTACCTTGATGTTGAAATACAAAGAGAAGGATCAAAATTAAAAACTACTCTATATGTTAAACCTATGGAAAAAAATAACATTCTACATAGAGATAGTTGCCATGTACCTAATATGTTCAAAGGGATTGTGAAAAGTCAATTAGTTAGAGCAAGAAGAATTTGCACGGACGACCATAGTTACATTCAACAAATGAATAAAATTATAGACAAATTCATTCAAAGAGGTTATTGTAGACAAGAGTTAGAACAGGTTGGATATGAAATACTAGAAATTAGAAGAGAAGAATTCCTATCCCAAAAGATGAAAAGTAACCCTGAGGGTTTCATGTTTGTAAGCAAATATGGACGACAAAGTAACCAGATAGCACATATTATTAAAAAACATTGGCATATTTTATCGAGTGATCAAAAATATGGCCATTTGTTTAAAAAATATCCGAAATTTGTGTACAGGAAAGGAAAAACACTAGGGAATGAAGTAATGAAGTCAGATATTTTGAGAAAAAGACAACCACAACAATTAACCCTTTCATCTCAACGTATTGGTACTTTTGCATGCATGAATTGTCAGAATTGCCATTCTATCATAAAAGGCTCTTTCGTGTCCCATACAACAAAAGGATATAAAATTAATATCAGAGGCTTCTATACATGTAACACTAAAAACGTAGTATATCTGTTGAAATGTCCTTGTGGGATGGGATATGTCGGGCAAACTACACGAGCCATAAAAATACGATTAAATGAACATCGGTCAGCAATTAGAACCTATAAGGATAAAATAGAAAAACACAACATCCCTAACGATAATTCAAAAAGAGAAAAAAAATATGGGGAAACCACTGTAGCAAGACACTTTTATGAAAAGCGCCATGGCGTATCTGAACTTCGATGGTGCATTTTGGAACAGGCCCAAATGATGGAAGGCTTGGCTATTGAAAAAATTTTGCTACAAAAAGAAGTCTCATGGATATATAAGTTAGATACTTTAAATCCTAAGGGACTTAACGAAAACTTTAATCTTAATGTATTCATATAAGTACCTTTATTTGTTTTATAGATTATTTGTTTTTAATGTGTATGGTTGCATACTTGTTTCTTGGTTAATCAATGGTTAACAACATGTTTAAAAAAGGAAGCTTCACAGATACCCAGCATGCTTGAGAATGGGAGGAGTTACCTCTCAAAACGTCGCACTCCATATTCCACAGGTGTGGGAAGCTCAGCCTGGTGAACCGCTATTGCTATGCTACATGAAGCTGCATGGACTCTCACTATATCCTGCTTGAACTACACTTCTTTGCACATCGGTACGCCACGAATGAGACTGCTAAGGATACAAGTATGTTACCTATATTTTAACACTTGTATGTACGTCGGTGAATAAATTTTGCTACTTTGCTTCATACATATGTCTGTTGCATGAACTGCTCAAGAGTTGAAAGCGGATAGGGAGAAACCGCTCTATACAGACATACACGTGGGTACTAATAGAGACTTTATGTCCAACACGTTTGCATATATTACCCGAAACTACATACTACAGGTTGCTAGCCAATGTAATTCGCTCACAGCGGTCTGCAGTGCATATTGAAAAGTTTCAATTAGAAAATGTGGTTGTGGTGAGTGAGAGGACAGAATTTCTTTCAGCATTGGTTTCTTACTTCAAGCAGACTTACTCATCTAAAAGTAAAGGCCAACCGATAGAATTAAATGAATATCTTGCCCGTATATCTATTCCAAAAGTCTCAAGTGATTCTAGGCAGTTAATGGAGCAGCCCATAACTTTGGAAGAACTAGAGGAGGCTCTTTCTTCAGCCCCCTAACGAAAAGGCGCTGGGAGGAGATGGCCTTCCATCAGAATTTTTCAAAATGTATAAAGATATTTTACTGCCTCAACTTCTGAAAACATTGGAAGACACTATGGAAGAGGGATACTTGCCTGGCTCTATGAGAGAGGCGATTATTATTCTTATTTTAAAACCCGGCAAAGACCCTTTACTGCCCGATTCCTATAGACCCATCTCACTTTTACCAGTTGATGTTAAATTAATAGCTAAGGTATTTGCTAACAGATTGAGCAAAATAGTCTCTGAGGTAATTGATGATGACCAGTCAGGTTTCATGCCTAATAAGTCCACCGCCACTAATTTATGAAGTTTTTTCTTGAACATTCAGTTGAGCTCCCCTGACACTGGGAGAAGGACAATATTCTCACTTGATGCTGCCAAGGCTTTTGACAGCGTCGAATGGGACTTCCTATGGGCGGTTATGGAGAAGACGGGTTTTGGCCCTAAACTCATTGCAGCTGTCCCACTACTGTATGCTGAACCAATGGCAAGAGTTCAAGCAGGGAATTTATATTTGGACTCTTTTGAGTTGCAAAGAGGGACAAGGCAGGGTTGCCCTCTGTTCCCAGTGCTCTTCGCGCTTGTGATTGAGCCCCTAGCGTGCCTGTTACGTACAGCCACAGACTCTACTGGGTTTCAATGTGGGAACATAGAGGAGCGTGTCTCACTTTATGCCGATGACATGCTGCTGTATGTGGGGGATGTTGAGATGTCAATGGGTCCTATTATGAAAATTACAACATCAGCATTTTTTCTATACAACGCAATTCACAGTCCAGGAAGGGTGTCCAACCCTATAAATCCAATGACATAGTATAAACATGGAAACTATCAAAATGTAGCATATTATTATGATCTGTAATTTTTCTAAAAAGTGTCGCTTCCAATTATGCTACATTATGATAGTTTCCATGCCCCTAGTGTAGCTAAAGGGATTCCTAAAGGTCAATTTTCAAGAATTCGAAGAATCTACACCACCGATGATGAATATCAAAAAAATAAAAAAAGTATGATAGAAAAGTTTGTTAATAGGGTTTACCCTAGAAACTATGTTACTAAAATAGCCAATGAGATTGGCAGTATACCAAGAGCTGAGCTCAAGAAGGAGAAATAACGAAGTAAAGTTAGTGAGAACAACATTGATTTCGTCACTATATACAGTCATATGAAAAAGTTTGGGCACCCCTATTAATCTTAATCATTTTTAGTTCTAAATATTTGGGTGTTTGCAACAGCCATTTCAATTTGATATATCTAATAACTGATGGACACAGTAATATTTGCGGATTGAAATTAGGTTTATTGTACTAACACAAAATGTGCAATATGCATTAAACCAAAATTTGAACGGTGCAAAAGTATGGGCACCCCAACAGAAAAGTGACATTAATATTTAGTAGATCCTCATTTTGCAAAAATGACAGCCTCTAGTCGCTTCCTGTAGCTTTTAATCAGTTCCTGGATCCTGGATGAAGGTATTTTGACCATTCCTCTTTACAAAACAATTCAAGTTCAGTTAAGTTTGATGGTCGCCAAGCATGGACAGCCCGCTTCAAAGTATCCCACAGATATTCAATGATATTCAGGTCTGGGGACTGTGATGGCCATTCCAGAACATTGTAATTGTTCCTCTGCATGAATGCCTGAGTAGATTTGGATCTGTGTTTGGGATCATTGTCTTGCTGAAATATCCATCCCCAGCGTAACTTCAAATTCATCACTGATTCTCGTACATTATTCTGAAGAATCTGCTCATACTGAGTTGAATCCATGCGACCCTCAACTTTAACAAGATTCCCGGTGTCGGCATTGGCCACACAGCCCAAAGCATGATGGAACCTCCACCAAAATTTTACAGTGGGAAGCAAGTGTTTTTCTTGGAATGCTGTGTTTTTTGGACGCCATGCATAACGCCTTTTTGTTGACCAAAACTCAATCTTGTTTCATCAGTCCACAGGACCTTCTTCCAAAATGAAGCTGGCTTGACCAAATGTGCTTTTGCATACCTCAGGTGACTCTGTTTGTGGCATGTTTTCAGAAAACGGCTTCTTTCGCATCACTCTCCCATATCAGCTTCCCCTTGTGCAAAGTGTGCTGTATTGTTGACGATGCACAGTGACACCATCTGCAGCAAGATTGATGCTGCAGCTCTTTGGAGGTGGTCTGTGGATGTCCTTGATGTTCTCACCTCACCTCTTCTCTGCCTTTCTGATATTTTTCTTGGCCTGCCACTTCTGGGCTTAACAAGAACTGTCCCTGTGGTCTTCCATTTCCTTACTATGTTCCTCACAGGGGAAAAACTGACAGGTTAATTCTCTGAGACAACTTTTTGTATCCTTCCCCTGAACAACTATGTTGAACAATCTTTGTTTTCAGATCATTTGAGAGTTGTTTTGAGGAGCCATGATGCCATCTTCACAGGAGATTCAAATAGGAGAACAACTTGCAATTGGCCACCTTTAAATCCCTTTTTCTCATTCATTGGATACACCTGGTATGAAGTTCAAAGCTCAGTGAGGTTACAAACCAATGTTGTGCTTCGAAAGCCCAGTAAAAAGTAGTTAGGAGTATTCAAATCAATAAATTAATAAGGGTACCCAAATTTTTGCCCCGGTCAAAATTTGGTTTTAATGCATATTGCACATTTGTGTTAGTACAATAAACCTCATTTCAATCGGATTATTACTGTGTCCATCAGTTATTAGATATATAAAATTTTAAAAATGGCAGTTGCAAAACACTGAAAATATATACATCACCGGCCACTTTATTAGGTACACCATGGCTAGTTAACGGGTTGGACCCCTTTGCCTTCAGAACTGCCTCAATTCTTCGTGGCATAGATTCCACAAGGTGTTAGAACGATGCTCAATTGGTACCAAGGGGCCAAAGAGTGGCAGAAAATATTCCCCACACCATGGACACCACCACCACCAGCCTGAACCGTTGATACATGCAGGATGGAATCCATGCTTCATTTGTTGACGCCAAATTCTGACCCTACCAATCCGATGCCGCAGCAACAGAAATCGATGGACTCACCAATTTACAGGGAAAGCATTTTTTCCTAATCTTGTTTTTTCGATGAGCTTTTGGCCAAAATTTTGTTAGTCCACAGATTTCCTCGCTTGACTTGCTTTTGAACCGAGTGGCACCGGGTGGGGGTCTTCAGACTGCTTCTGCATCACTCTGCCTCATAAGTTCTTGTGCAGGTGCTGTATGTTACGTTGCACAGTGCCTTCTGCACGTATGCTTGGTTTTGACGGTGTGGAGCCTTATTTCTCACCTCACCTGTTGCCTTTCTATAGTTTCTTGAACCAGTGCCATTCTGCTTACAAAACTGTCCTGTGGTCTTTCATCCTACTATGTTTCCGCACAAGGACTGACCGTTAACTCTGAGATTTTTTTCTTTTTTTGGACCAAATTCTTGTAACACCTGAGAGTTGTTTTGAGTGAACCCAGGATGATCTTCACAGGTTTCAAATAGAGAAGCACTTCTGGCCACCAAAACCATGTCTCACGTTGGAACACTGGCATGAAGTCAAAGCCTTTATTCACCAAATATGTGCTTCGGTTTAAAATGAGGAGTTTCTTCGACCATAAATGATAAGTACCCAAATTGCACTGAGATTGGTTGCATATTGACTTTGTGTTAGACAATTAATATTAACGAGAAGTTGTGTCATGTTATAATAATAAAGAAATGGCAGTGATGTATTAGAACTAAAAATGATTAATAGGGGTGCCCAAACTTTTTCATATGACTGTATGATGATCATGCAGGGCTAGTTAAGAACGCCATCATGAAGGCGTGGAAGATTTTACAGAGTGACGTCAAATATGGTAAATTGTTTTTGGATAACCCTAGATTCGTGTACCGTAAGGCACAAATGATAGGAAATATGGTAACACATTCCGATTTAAAAATGAAGAAATCACAGCAAAGTTTCTTTAATTCTCCAAAGATAGGTACAAGTTGTAAAGCCAAGTTTAATAAGATTTAAATTTTGCTTATAAAGTGTGTGTGAAGACACAAACAGCTTAATAATAAAGAAAAATTGTTGCATTTGAAAAATAATTCAGCCTCAAAAAAAGGTATTATTTCAGCCCAGAGTTTATACTATGTCAATGGGTCCTATTAGGTCATATATTCAAGAACATGGGGATTGGTCAGGCCTCTGTATAAATTGGAACAAGTCTGTTCTCCTTCCTTTGGATCCACTGCCCTCTGACTTATCCCAAAATTTTTAACTGATCCAGGTGGTATGTGAGTTCAAGTACCCGGAGATAGTGATAAGTCCACATTTGAGGGACTACATTTGCCTAAATGTGACTCCACTGTTATCTAAACTAAGCAATAAAATCAGTAGCTGGTGTAAGCTACCACTTTTGGTTATAGGGAGGGGAATTCTCATTAAGGTGGTGATAATGCCTAAATTATTGTATATCCTCCACAATGATCCAGTCTGGATTCCCCTGACTACTTTTCATAGGTTACACCAATTGTTTCGCACCATGTTGTGGAAAGGGCAATCTGCCAGAATAAAGCCAGACACACTCCAAAGGGACAAGCTCTCGGGTGGTTTGTCTATTCCCAATGCACAGCTTTTTTTTTTGTCCTCCCAGTGGCAGCATTTTACCGGTTTGGGACATCCAGAAGGTAGGGTGGGGGGGGGAGAACTGGAGATTACTGTCTCAGCAGTATAAACGGCCACATTTGTGCAGTTTCCTGGAGGTGGAGAGTAATGTTAACGATACCCCCAATCACCCTACCTTTACCCTGATGTACAAGGTATGGGATAGAGGGAAAGGAAAAATGGATATGGTTGAATGTACTAATTTTACACCTTTATAGTTAAACCCCAAGTCACCAGAATTGTATAAGCTCCGAGGATTTGATAATTGGATCTCTAGTGGAATTACTAATCAGGGCCGTTCCTAGGGGCAGGCGAGGTGGGCGATCGCCCGGAGCGCCGAGGCTCCGCTCACCCGAGGGGGGCGCTCCGGCCGCCCACCTCGCCCGCCCAGGGATTGGCCTCTGACTCTGACCGACCGTTGTAAGATGGCCGCGCAGAGTCAGTCAGCAGCTGCACACTCGCTGTGCAGCTGCTGGTGCAGGGAGGAGGCAGGACAGATTGTTCCCCTCCTGCCCCAACCCCTATATGTATCAGCGCTTAGTGAGCGCTGTACATACACAGCAGCATCACAGGGGGCGCACAGCTTTCACCACGGCCTCTGCAGTGCTGAGTGCTGGGTGTAAGCGGCGTGATGACGTCACGCTGCTTACACTGAACCCTGGCTCCCGGACCTGGACACGCTGCAGGGATCCTGGTGAGGTGAGTAAGTTTTTATTATTTTATTTTCATTAGCTACTAGAGGGAAGTTAGTGGCTACAGGGGGAGGGGAGTATTACATGGCTAGAGGGGCTACTATGTGGCTACAGAAAGGCAACTATGTGGCTACAGGAGCAGCTATGTGGCTACAGGGGCAACTACCTGGCTACAGAGGGCAGCTATATGGCTACACGGGACAGCTATGTGGCTACAGGGGAGAGGGGAGTATTACATGGCTACAAGGGCTACTATCTAACTACAGTTTGCAGCTATCAGGCTACAGGGGGCAGCTATCTGGCTACAGGGGGCAACTATGTGGCTACAGTGTGCAACTATGTGGCTACAGGGACAACTATGTAGCTACAGGGGCAGCTATATGGCTACAGGGGCAACTACCTGGCTACAGAGGGCAGCTATATGGCTACACGGGACAGCTATGTGGCTACAGGGGAGAGGGGAGTATTACATGGCTACAGGGGCTACTATCTGACTACAGTTTGCAGCTATCTGGCTACAGGGGGCAACTATGTGGCTACAGGGTGCAACTATGTGGCTACAGGGACAACTACGTGGCTACAGAGGGCAACTATGTGGCTACAGGGGCAGCTATCTGGCCATAGTGGGCTGCTACCTGGCCACAGGGGGCAGCTACCTGGCTACAGGCGCAACTATGTGGCTACAGGCACAACTATCTGGCTATAGGGGGTATAAAATGGCTACAGAGGGCTGCTAAATGGCTACAGGAGCAACTACCTGGCTACATGAGGCAAATAACTACCTGGCTACCAGGGGGCAAAAAACTACCTACAGGGGCCTATATAACTACATAATAGGGATCTATATTGGAGCCTATATAACTACCTATCTACTTAATAGGGAACTGAGATACCTACCTATTGGGGGACCTATACGTTTACCTACCTAATGGGGCGCTATACACGTACTTAATTGAGGACTGCATACCTAGTTTGGGGGTGTAACTACTGCACTTTTACTGTTTGGGACACAAGGTGGTCATTATTACCAATTGGTAGAGAAGTGCTGATAAAGTGAGGAGTCTAAGATGTTTGTTGTGTACATTCTACAGTGAAGAGTTGTGGCCGGGAGAAGACGTCATGGTGGTCTGGGACAGATGGAAAAAAAGAAAACAAAGAGTACAACTCTTCAGAGATGTCTCCTGTGAGTTACTAGATATAACATACTGTAATCATATGTCTTCAGAGCCTGTGTACAACTGGTATCCACCACTGTATGGTCACTGTATGACAGTAATATAGGTTGTAGTATAATGGTTTTTATTCAGTAATTGAATTGTGTATTATTCAGTAACTGTGGTGGTGATATGAGGTCATGGTGTTGTGGTATTATTCGGTCACTATGTGCTGGTGATATGTGGTCTTAGTAGGACATTGGTACTATTAGCCTGGGATTTTGGTTTCGTGTAGCAGTGCTATATTTGGTAACTGTACGACTATTATTTTGTCGTTTTTATACTTAGCACATTGTGTTAAAGCTTTTTGTATATTCGCTCTGAGTGCAATTTAGCCTAGGAACGGCCCTGTTACTAATGTTCACCACGTGCAGAAAGATGGGGAGATTAAAGGTTTTGCACAGCTTCAGGAAGAATTTAAGCTACCTCACAGATCCTATCAATATCCCACACATTTGAAAAAATTTGGGGTCCTTGGCTGGAAACCCCAGGTCTCCCTTCTTCACTTCTCTTAAGAACCCGCGTAACATTTCTTGCGCTGGGCAGTGGAGTAGTTTAGTCATGTGAGGGGGAGGGTACAACACCCAAGGATGCTTTGAAAAAATTCTCAGGTTTTGCTTCGAGGTTTCTGTTTGGGGGGTGGGAGGGTTCTTTGTTTCTTTGTCATGGATCTCTTTATGATGTGTCATAATGGAATTTTTTCATCATATTTCCATATATGTATAGCTTGAACTTTGTATATTTATTGCCAAGTTTCTACTCGAGAATTGGGTCGTTTTCGTACACTCATTTTATTAATAACTGTATTGTATTAAAAATGAAAAAGTCAATAAAAAAGATCTGATTTTAAAAAAGTATAATATTTTTGGAAGTAGTGATAGGACTGAAATTATCTTTTACCAGAGATGAACATTTGTTAAAGATACAAATTCCCAAGTATTATATATCTGTAGTGCATTACTGAAAGGGAAACTTAGATTTGATACTGGATTTACCGTAGTTATTTTTGATAGATTAAAACCAAGTATATTTGATTTTGATGAGTTTACCATGTAGTATTTATCAAAGTCTTCCAGTGTATCAATTACTCTTGTTAGAGACTTCTCCACTTCAGTATGCCAGTATGACTTCATCTGTGAAGTGGTTAATTGTCAGGAATCTCCTGCTATATTTGGAACTTGCTAAGTTGTTGCCCTTAAGTTTGCCCTCAGTCAAGATGGTGGATTGTGTTTCAGCTGGTTGCCATCTTGTTTCCTGGTTCCTGGTTCCTATATAAACTCCTCAAGCCTGTAGTTCACTGCTTGAGTATTGTGCTTAGCTCCTGCTTTACAGTCCTCTCGCCTTGGAACTTGCCGTCCAGCCTTGTTCCTCTTTATTGCAGTTTACCCTGCGCTAACCTATTTGCCTGTGTTTGCTCCACCGTTTAACCTCTGCTCTTCTGACCAAGCAGCAACCATTACCTTCCTGGGACCTCGCTATCCACCTGCCTCCCTGTTTTTATACCTAGCCCTGCCATTGGATTACAGCAGTATACACCAGTATTGTGACATTAATTTTATGTAAACAATGGTCTAGTGGCTCTAGAGTTTAGAGAAAATCCCATTTACTACTATTTACTAATATTTTTGCCAAATACTTTGAATATAGGGCCTTTATAGCTAATAGTATTGGGCCTTGAAAGCCACATTTTTCAAGGGTTTTGAAAGCATACCCCCAATGTATAAGATCAAAGGCCTTTTCAGCATCTAAGGCTATGTCTACACTGCACAGAAAAACGTCCGTTTTTTCAGCGTTTTTCGTTTTCTAAAAACGCTGGAAAAACGACTGTAATCATCTCCCATAGACTTCTATTGTAAAAACGTCCTGCTGTCTACACTGAGCTTCTTTTTTCTGCTCGTTTTTTTTACTGGTTCTATTTTGCAGCATGCTCTAAAAAACGCCAGAACAGGGCCGAAAATTTACTACAGGAGTCTATGTAAAGCGCCGGACGTCTTTTGGCGCGTTTTTTGGCACATTTTCGCGGCGTTTTTTGCCGCGATTTTTCAATGAAAACCCTCCCAGAGACCCAAGTCCCACCTATAGTGGGTGTTACAAAAGTTATATCTTATCAAATCTGCATACAAGTGTCTGATGTGTCCTTTTTTGTACCTTTTGTAATAAAATGATCATGCTTTGGTCGCTAACGATTTTTGCGCAATTCATATTTTTTTCGCTAAAAATATGTTTTTTACAGATTTTGGTGTCAGAATCTGGTTTTTTTTATGCTAAAATCCTTTTCTAAACATATTTCGGCGCTAATAAAGTTTTCTAGCTACTGATGCTGAAAATACGTTTTTTACGGATTTTAGCACCAGAATACGTTTTTTGACGGATTTGGGGGCTTAGTTCAATATCTTTAAAAATTTTGCCGCTAATAAACTGATCACGCTTCTGACACTAAAAATATTTTTTTTTACGGAATTTGGCGCAATAATGCGTTTTTGGGGAATTTGGCGCTAAAATCCTTTTCTTTACAGATTTTGATGCTAATACAGTTATCTTGCTGTATGGAAAGATAATGTGGGTTTTTGAGGATTTTGGTGCAAGAATCTGGTGCAAATTTAATAAAGCAGTAGCACGCAGCAGCACACAAAGGACAATGTGCTCACAATGGCTACAGTGATCTAAAGGAAGTGACTACTTAACATGTTAACTCCACCTGTGGGGTGTAGTTTATATCCAATGGCTTAATTTGTGCATACATTAAAAAGCAGAGCAAAGACGCTCCAAAAAGCGCTTCAAAAGACGCTCCAAAAAACGAAAAACGCACAAAAAAACGGACGTTTTTTCAGCTGCTTTTGACAGGCAGTGGACAGAAAACTCAGTTTCATGAACGTTTTTAGTAATTCGTTTTCAAGTCGTTTTTTGTCCACTGCAGTGTAGACATAGCCTAAGGATAATAGTAGAGAAGGATTTTTTTTTCCCTTTTCTATTACATGAACTATGTTGATTAAATGCTTGAACCTGTCAGGAGCTTGTCTTCTTCTCATAAACCCAACCTGATCAGGCTTGATCAATGAGGGTAGCATTTTCAAATGTCTATTAGATATAAGTTTGGCATATATTTTTACATCTATGTTTAATAATGAGATGAGTCTGAAGTTGGCTGGCGACTCAGGAGTTTTTCCCGATTTAGGTAATATAATTATAGTGACTTCTAACATTTCAGATAGAAAAGTCCCTTTATCTTTTGCTGAATTGAATATATTGCATAAATATGGTAGAAGGATAAGATAGAATGTTTTATATTAATCATTAGAGTATCTAGCTGGATCATGTGCTCTACCAACTTGAACAGATTGCATAGTTTTTGCTGTCTCTATTTCAGAGAATGGGATATTTAAATCACTAAGTTGTTTTGAAGTAAGAGTAAGGCCATGTTCACACGGCTTAAAACTGGACGTATTTCAGTCCGTAATTACGCGCCGGAGTGCGCAAAAATTTCGGGCTGAAAACGTCCCCGTCATTACGGTAATTTACATTCTCATAGAGAACTATGGAAAACGTCTCCTCTCCCTACTCGGCGAATACCCGAGGGGGGAGATAATTGACATGTGAATTACCAGCGGCGTAGACGCGCCGCTGGTAATGAATGTCTATGGGCCGGCGAGGTGCAGGCCCCCCGCTCCCTCTCCCGCCCCGCCCTTGGCCACACGGCGTAATTGCGGGGCGTAATTACGTCCCGCAATTAAGCCGTGTGAACTTAGCCTAAGGAGTTTTATGAAAGATAAAAATGAGTTTATTGAATCTGCAGAAGGAGTAATGGTTGTTTTATAATTTTTGATATTGTATAGTTTATCATAATAGTGACTAAATTCATCCACTATTGCAGAGTGCATTTCTCACATTTGTTTTTTCATTTCAGGCTGTATTTATAACTGTTTACACCAATGCAAGTGTTCTAGTTGCAAGGATTGCTTGTGGAGCCTGGGAGGTAAGTGGCTATCACAACTCTCCAACATCTCAACAATAATAAAACATATATTTTATTAGAAACTAAAAATAATAATAAAATGACCATAAAAAACTCCAAAATAATATTCAAAAAAGTAGGAAGCCACAAAGAGACAGACAATGACATAGATACGGGATATAAATAAAGCCCTGACAAACAATAGCAGATTGCAGATTTGCTATAGTTTGTCAGGGCCTTATAAGGTCCCTTTGAGTAGCGTACCTTTGGACACATTACTTCTGCTTTATGAAAAAAACATTGTTTTGATCTGTAACAGCTCTGGAGATCCTCTGGACCACCGCAAGCGGTGGTATAAACCATGCCAGGGAGTGGAATATAAGTAGGTCCCAGTATTCACCAGAGCCTGCCACAAGGCAGGTTGGTCTTGTTGCGGCAGGGATCGTTCCAGGTCTCTACCCCTGTCTCAACTTGCTTGTGGTGGCGGCCGAGGTGCAGCGTGGTACAGAATCGTAGAGCAAACTTGTAGTCGGGGACATGCAGGAAGGTCAGGACAGGCGGCAAAGGTTCGTGGTCAAGGGACAGAGGCAAACGGTACGGTACATGGTATAATCATTAAACAACTTGGGAATGCTTTCTCGCAAGGCACTATTGATCTGGCAAGGGAGAGAGGAAGAGGCAGGGTTATATAGGATCAGTGCCTAGCGAACACCAGTCACCAGTGCGCTGGCCCTTTAAACCTAGCAGAGGGGCGCACTGGCAGAGAACGAGGCGAGGTGAGTAACTGGGACTAGCGCCTGCGGCACGGCATGCGGTGGTGGTACAAGTGTACCCGCAACCCACAGCATGGGTACCGGGGGCACACGTAACAGGATTATTATTGACAATTATGTTGTATTAACGGATATTGTCACTAGTAGCAGAGTTGTATGTTATATATATAACCCATATCTATGTCACTGTCTGTCTTTTTGATTTCCTACGTTGTTTTTGAATATTATTTGGGTTTGTTTTTTTGGTATTTTATTATTATTTTTGGTTTCTAATAAAATATATGTTTTATTATTGTTGAGATATGGCTCCGCTTCTTTATGTGTGTACTGATATTTGGGAGTTTCTCTTGTTTATGTTTTGCTGGATTTAAGTGCCATGTATATGTGTGTGTGTATATATATATATATATATATATATATATTTTATATATATATATATATTTATATATATATAACTGACCATTGCAGGAGGTCTGCAGAGTTGTGACATCAACTCCCTCCCACTGCGCACAGAGAATGACGTAGAGGACTGAGGAGGAGCAGGGACAAGGAGGGGGCGTGATGAGGTTACCACACTTCAGTGAGTGAAAACATGCCTACTGGGAGGAGAGACCTGCCCCTGGATTTGAAAATCTAAGCTAGTGAAAAAGCTCAGATGAATGCAAAAGCCTGTTGAAAAGAAATAGCAGTTTTAACAGATACACCCGCCTTCTTTTTCTCCACACAAGCTATAAATATATGAGGAAAGCTGTATATTTAAAATGTAAATCTGTTTTCCCTTAGTCCTTTCAGCAGCACAATATGGAGTTAATCTCGCACTGTGAGCTGGTAGGATGGGTGGAATGTTTAATGAGCATGTCTATAGTATATCAACACCTCCCCAACTCCACCTCCTTGTGAAATATTTTTTAGTTCAGACTTTCTACAACTATATAGGAAGGGAGTCTTGTGCAGCTGAAAGGACTAAGAGAAAACAGATTTACATCCTTTCCAGCAGCACAATATGGGAATGTAGCAAGCATAACCCTAGGGAGGGCCTACTTGTACAGCACTCAGAACTGACCTCCAAAAAGAAAGCAACATCTGAGGATCTTTGAGAGATTCTGTAGTGCATAATGAAACTTTTAGGTGACAACCAAGAGGCTGTAGAACAAATCTGGTTTAGCAACACAAGAGCTTTTTTGGCCGTGGTCGTAGAAAGATCCCTAGTACTATGAGCTTGAAGGAAGAAGGGTACGTCCAGAGCTTCTGCTCTACAGGTACTCGCTATTGCTTCTCTGATGCAGCGGAATATGGTAGACTTAGAGGCCTTTTGTCCTTTCTTTGCACCAGTAAAGGTGATGAGCAGATTTTCATCTTTTCGAAAGCACTCTTAGGCTTTATCAAATCCATCTTGAAGAAATTCAAGAAGGGTTGTCATAGAAGATGGGACTTGACAACATGCTTTGGATGAGTATATTGCTATTGCATATACTTCATTGGTTGTTGGACTTCTGGAGTGACTAACAGTCTACATTACTCTGTTTGAAAACCCTTGGGATTCGCGCAGGGAAGTACCTGACCTTTAGTTCAGAGTTACTGAGGTGTAGGCTTGGCCCACTAGGATGTCTAGTATCAGATACTTGTGTGTTGCAGTGCTCTGCCCTAAGCACGCTAGAGTGTAAGAATATACTTGCTTGTACTTCACTGTACTGAGCACCTCATCCGCTTGTGGGTCCTTGTACTATGCACTCGGCACTGTCGAACACCACCCCACACATGCTTGTGTGTTGCTTTACTGTGCTTTTGGCACTCTAGGGTGTCTGGCCACTTACAGTTGTGTTGAAAATAATAGCAGTCCAATGTGACTAACCAAATTAATCACTGTTTTTGTTATAAATTATATTACCACATGTCAAACAATTAACACTTGGTGCAGTAGATTCTTAGAACACTAACAGACTCAGGATTCATGTGCTACATGTTTTTGAGTCTGTATTTTAATAATTATTTGAAGGGGGGATGTGTTCGAAATAATAGCAGTGTGAAGTTCAATTAGTGAGGCCAATCATTCTGTGAAGAAACAGGTGTGAATCAAGTGGCCCTTATTTAAGGCTGAAGCCAGCACATGTTGTATATGCATTTCTCCTTAAAAGCCTGAGAAATATGGGTTGTTAAAGACATTGTTCAGAAGGACAGTGTACTTTAATTAAATTGATTGGAGTGGGTAAAACTTATAAAGAAGTGCAAACAATGATAGACTGCTCAGCTAAAATGATCTCCAATGCATTAAAATGGAAAGCAAAGCCAGAGACACATGAAAGAAAACAGAAGACTGCCATTCGAATGGATCGAGGAATAGCCAGAATGGCAAAGGCTCAGCCAATGATCAGCTCCGGGATGATTAAAGACAGTCTCAAGTTACCTGTGAGTACTATGACAGTTAGAAGCAGCCTGTGTGATGCTAATCTAGCAAGTCCCTGCAAAGTCCCAAAGTTACAAAAAAGACTTGTGCAGAGGCAGATACAATTTGCCAAAGAACACATCAACTGGCCAAACAAGAAGTGAAGAAACATTTTGTAGACTGATGAAAGTAAAATTGTTCTTTTTGGGTCCAATGTCCTCAGTTCGTCAGAGAAACCCCAAACTCTGAATTCAAGCCACAGTACACTCTGAAGACAGTGAAGCATGGTGGTGCAAGCATCATGAAATGGGCATGTTGCTCTTACTATACCGCCGGGCCTATTTTCCACATACCAGGGATCATGGACCAGTTTGCATATATCAAAATACTTGAAGAGGTCATGTTGTCTTACGCTAAGGAGGAATTGCCATTGAAATTGGTGTTTCAACAAAACAACGACCCTAAACACACCAGTAAACGAGCAAAAGATTTGTTCCAGTCCAACAAAATTGAGGTTGTGGAGTGGCCAGCCCAATTCCAGGACCTTAATCTGATAGAACACTTGTGGGGTGACACCAAAAAAGCAGTTTCTGAGGTAAAGCCAACAAATGCAAATGTAGATGTAGTCAAAGCATCCTGGGCTGGAATAACAGTTGACAGAAGTTGGTTGACCCTAAGCAACATAGATGTGAAGCAGTTCTAAAAAACTGTGGTTATACAATTAAATATTAGGTTACTGATTCATAGGAATGCTAAATCCTAAAACAAAGGGTGCATATCTTGAGTTTGTAAAGACAAATGCAGACACTGCTATTGTTTGAAAGAACCCAATGTTCATTTTTTGTTATTTTCTGTAAAGTAGTTAACAATTATATACATTTCTCATAATATTTTGATTTAGGAACTAGTGTGCAATGTTTCCAATGCATGGAAATAAAAACTATTATAAAGATTTAGGGCCACATGTATTAAAATTGTCTAGTTCTAAAACTCAATCTGTTGCTCATATCAACCAATCAGAGCACCCCTCTCATTTCATATAGTGCTTTGATTGTTTGCTATGGACAACAAAGTGAGTTTTAGACCTAGACAGTTTCATACATGTGGCCCTTTGTGCTTAGCTCATGTTTTTGAACACACTGCTATTATTTTGAACACAACTGTATGCGTTTCCATATTGTGCACTTGATACTCTAGGCTGCATGATCACATCCATTTGTGCAACATTGTGTTGTATACTTATCCCCTTAGGATGTATAACCACATAAGCTTCGCTGTGCCTTGCACTTGGCACTAAGATATCTAACTTGATCCGCTAGTGCATATCTATATTGTGAACTTGGTACTCTGGCGACCATATCTGCTTGTGCATCCTTGTACTGTGCTCTTGGCACTCTTGGCTATATGACCACATCTGCTTGTGCATCATCATATCGTGCATTTGGCACACTAGGATGTCCGACCACATCCACTTGTGCATCAATGTATTGTACACTTCTTTCTCTGGGGTTCACAATCACATTCGCTTGTGCGTCACTGTACTGTGTACTTGGCACGAATGATCAGATTTGCTTGTGCGTCACTGTACTGTGCACCTTGCACACTAGGATGCAGGACCACATCTGTTTGTGCATTACTGTAATGTGCACCTTGCACACTAAGATGCACAACCACATCCGTCTGTGTGCTACTATACCGTGCACTTGCCACTCTAGGATGCATGACTACAACATTTGTGCATAACTGTACTGTGCATTTAGCACTCTAGAATAAACCACTACATCTGCTTGTGTGTTAGTATACTGTGTACTTGGCACCTCATGATGCCGACCCACATTTTCTTGTGCCTCACTGTACTGTGCACTTGTCACTTAGGATGTACGGCCCCCTCCCTCTGTTCAGGGGAGTCAAAGTTTTGACAAAAACCACAGAGAATATCAATACCTTTGGGCAAGATAGGTATATAAAATATAACTTTTAATGAAAATTTCTGATAAAAAAACCTAACAATTCCCAAAAATTGCCCTACCTAAACGCCTAAAACGTGGGGAACCCGCCCCAACAAAGGGCGCCCCCCCAGGAACCTTTCTAGAAAAACCCTTAAGTGCCCCAGTGATAGTACCTTACCACACACCCCATGCTACAACTACGTGTGTAAGCCACCCAGACTAAACATCCGTCACCACACCAAAAACTAAATTTAAAGTATCCCCTTTTCCCGACGCGTTTCCCCCCCCCACCCCATAGAGTGGGGTTCATCAGGACAAAAACTCTTCTAAATGGCAAAAAGTACTATAAGGAATCTCAGTAATACCAAATATATACAAACAATAAAATACACGGTTCCCCAAAAACAGAATACCGTAACAGCATGATGAAAAATATACAAAACAATTGTGGATACACTCAGTCCCTTATGGTAACTAGGTGACCCCAAAGGAGGCACTTCTCACACTCAGAGAGAGCCAGGACGACCAGGGGCATGCTGGGGGGGATAGAGGTTCCAACGCTGCACTAGAAAGGGGAAATAAAGGTTTTTAAAAACCGTTGTCCCAATAGGATCAACACGCCGGGGGACAAGGGTGGTTTAACAGTCATAAATAAGAATGAATTGGGGGTTTTTTGGGCGTCTTGATCTCTAAGGGGCCGGATACCGCCCCGATGACGACCCCTTTACCTAACCATCAGCGGGGAAAGTCCCTCGGGGGGATAGTCATCACCCCTTTCCCCCTTAGGAAAAGGGATCAAAGGGGGAAGTTTAGCGTGTCGAAGGAATGTTCATCTAAGGGACTTTTAAGAAGGAAACGAGAATTTAAGAAAGAGATTCCTGGAGCGGGGTACCCCCCGACATATTCTCACAGAAGCATATCAATCAGCCCTATACTTTTATCGGCTGCCATTACGAAAAAAAGCCTCATAAAAATCACAAAAGGGGAAAAGGGTTTG
>JAODAL010051731.1:0-26494 GCA_025379985.1 Phyllomedusa bahiana | reverse complement strand
ACAAAAAAGACAGGACCGATCTAAGGAACATCTGCTGCCAAGACAACTAATATCATGGGAGGCATCAAACAAGGCTTAGACGCTCATGACAAGAACATAGTTTTGTCTCTTTACAAATCACTTGTCAGACCAAATGTAAAATGTTGTGTACAATTGTTGGTACTTCTGTCAAAGAAGCACATACATAGTCAAGTCCTATTATTATAATCCCCCAGCTAATATTTAGGGTAACTGTTGTCTGCAGCATGGACAGCAGCTAAATTGACTGGGAGTGACTAAATAAGGTCTTGGTAGGTTCACTTAGGTATCTGGGGCCATATTGAAAGCAGTGCATCCCAGCTGCTGAAGGGTGTGCTGGGAAGGACTCATAGATTGTGCTGGTCCTACAGATACTCAGTTTGGTTCAAGTCTTGGGATACAGGGGCCAGGTTAGTACTTGGATATTTTGGTCATGCTCTTCCAACCAATTTTGGACATTTCTAGCTGTGTGACACAGGGGCGTAACTACCAGGGTAGCAGACATAGCAGTTGCCCCGGTGCCTGTGCGCTTAACAGTTCACTGCGGCGGGCGCGGAGCTGAGGGGCCCGGCGCATGCTACCTCTGAACGCCCGGGCCCTCCGGCCCGAGCGTTCAGAGGCAGCGCTGCCCAGAGGTAGCAGAATGGAGCGACACTCGCTCCGCTCTGCTATTTCCCCTGCCGGCCCTCTGTGATCACGTGGGCATCACCGCGCCGCCCGCGCTGAGCAGAGAGGCTGCGGCGCGGCGCATCAGGGGAGCGTGGACCGAGGTAAGTAACCTATTTCTTATTTTACCTGCCCCTAAGCCTGCCTATATACCCCCTAAGCCTGCTGTATACCCCATATGCCTGCTGTATACCCTCTAAGCCTGCCTATACACCCCCTAAGCCTGCTGTATACCCCCTAAGCCTGCTGTATACCTCCTAAGCCTGCCTGTATACCTCCTAAGCCTGCCTGTATACCCTAAGCCTGCTTGTATACCCCTCAGCCTGCCTGTATACCCTAATCCTGCCTGTATACCCCTAAGCCTAAATTGAAACATGTAAATGCCAGCTCACCCACATCATGCCAGTCGCCAGACGATCCGCGCCTGCACCCCCCGCTTGGAGAGAGCGTCGGTACAGTCTTTATATAGAAGATTGATGCGGCAATTCGGACCCAAAGGGCCCAGTTAAAAATTTCAAAATTTATTTATAACAGTGTAAAAACACTATGATCCAAACAACGCCCATCTCCCCCAAAAAGAAGAGGCCAAAGATCTATCTTTGGCCTCTTCTTTTTGCAGGAGATGTCGTTGTTTGGATCATAGTGTTTATACCCCTAAGCCTGCCTGTATACCCTAAGCCTGCCTATATACCTCCTAAGCCTGCCTGTATACCCTATGCCTGCATGTATACCCCTAAGCCTGCCTATACACCCCCTTAAAACCTTCCTATAATACCCCCCAAGCCCCGCGTAAAATACGCCCAAAGCCTGCCATATTAGGCTCCAGATTGCCTTTTACCCCCCAGCCTTCCCTTTTTACCCCCAGCCTGCCTATATAGCCCCCTAAATGCTGTCTATATAGCTCTAAGTCTGCCTGCCTGAATAGCCCTATAGCTATCGTGAAGCCTGTCTGCTTATATAGCCCCTATAGCCCTCTAAAGCTTTCCTACCTATATAGCCCCCGAACCCTGTCTGTCTACTTACCTGCGGCCACTTTATCGACCTACACCATACCTATCTGCCCCCTAGATCCAACCTACCACCTGTCTACCTGTATGGCTCCCTATAGCTACCTAACCCCTGCCTGCCTATATGGGCACTCTATTGGCTACCTAAACCTTGCCTTTTTGGGGCCCCATATATCCTATCTAAACCCTGCCTGCCTAAATGGACCCCATATAGCCAGGGGGCAGGTGCTGGAAAAGTCAGGATTCTAAGATATCTGTGTCTAAATCTGCAGGGACAAGTGGTCGGGAGATGTCATCATGATGGCGGACTGGACCGGATGCAAGATGTAACTACACTTTAATCACATAGTCTGTGTACACTGGTGTCTACCACTATATGGTCACTGTATGGTGGTTATATACAGTCTATAGAGCCTGTGTACACTGGTGTCTACCACTATATGGTCACTGCATGGTGGTTATATACAGTCTGCAGAGCTTGTGTACACTAGTATTTTAAACCCCTATAAAGGTCCAATATGGCGGTACTATTGGTCTTTGTGTACTGATCAGTAATAGTGTAGGGTATTATTCAGGCACTCGTTGGTGGTAATTTGTGGTCATGTTCTGGCGGTCTAATCAGGTCCATATGTAGTAGGGGTTATTTGGTAAATTGGTTTTGGTATAGTGATTTTTTGGTAGCAGTATGATGGTGAGATGTATGGTGAGGTATTTGCCCCTTGTATTATCTACATTATCTAAATGCATGTTCTGGTAAATGTTTGTGGTCAGGGAGGTGGGCAAGGGGGGGGGGGGGGGGGGGTAGGGGGGCCCCCATCCAAAAGTTTGCTTTGGGGCCCTTGCTTCTCTAGTTACGCCCCTGGTGTGACATGTCGCATTGTCTTGCTGGAAGATCCCCTGCCCCCAGGAAAGACAATCAGCATGTATGGTCTACGTGATATGCAAGGATGAATTCACATTCAGATCAGGTAAAAGTGACTTCTACATGGATGATTGGAACCAGAGAATGGCAGAAAAAAATTTCCCAAACCAGAATACTGCCAACACTAGCTTATTTTCTTCCAACAATAGTTGCACGGTATTTGATCTCTGATGTTGGAGGTCCAATTACCATACTGCCGTGAAAACTGTGACCATCTGTCTTCTTCAGATTCCCAAACACAGTAGGGTTCACTGATCTGTTGTTTGAGATGCATGTCTGGTATCTCCCAGGTTCATGACCTTGCACACCTTCATAGCCAATGTTCACCTCTCACATTAATGGCCCATGATGCCCCTCAGTTTCTAGATCGCTTATTTATATTGGTGCCATTTGTCCACTCATGGGACACTTTCACTTCAGCAGCATGTGAACAGTTCACAAACTGTGCAGTTTCAGAAATAAGTTCACCCTTGATCCAAAATCCAATGATCATCACTTTGTTTACCCATGACAGCAACATAGGATATGTAGCCTATCACACACCTTATATACCTAACAAGTCAACTCATGACATATGACTTCCTTGAAGAGCTATGTGCTGCCAACATCGAAAGTAGAAAGTGGTCATAATAATGTGACACAACTGTATAGCTGAAATATAACAGGTACAGAAGAGAGCGAAACAAGATAACAAACTAAACAGGTGGATTTTGCTACTAAAACAGACTAACAAATTGGGTTTATTCTGTTAGCAAAAAGATGGCTTAGGGGCATTCTGAGTACCATGTTCAACTATATGAACTGATAGTACACAGTTCTTTCTAGTGAACTTTTTACACCTAGGCATATAACTGACAAAGGGGAAGACTTTATGGGCCACATGTATGCAAGTTGTTTAGGTCTAAAATTCTCTTTGTTGCCCATAGAAACCAATCACAGCACCCCTCTCATTTTTCCAGAGCACTATATAAAATTAAAAGGGTGCTCTGATTGGTTGCTATGGGAAACAAAGTGAGTTTTAGATCTAGACAGTTTTCATATCTATAAGGAGAAAGGTGTCACCATCAACAAGTCTCACAGCTTTACTGTTGGAGCTGTGAGACTATAAAGCACTTTGCCACAAGATCATGGTTTATTCCTTGAATACAATAATATTATAAGTTATGTAGTAGATTTCTGGACTAAACCAGGGATTTATTCAGAAGTAAATTTTGCCCTTATATAGGGAATGTGAAATCAACCTTCATTATTGTAAGGTTATAGGCTTGACAGAGCTGTATGTAGCTATGTAACAATGTTGTAAATAATTGTAGCCATTCTTCCAATCATTGTGTCTTTGGAGCGGTCAGCTTCCGTGCCAATCTTATTTAAAAATCCTTATAAAACACAGTGAAATGTAATAAGAAGAGTTAAACTTCTGTTGGTCTACTCAAACATGTTATTGTGTCTAAGACAGAATCAATTCACCTGACCCAAGTTTAACTCTCACCTCTTAGACTCTCATCCATTGTCAAGGTGGCTATTTTCCATTAACTGAAAGGATAAAAAGACGTTAAGTCTTGAGAATGCTAAGCAAACGTGGTAGATGTGAATATAGCTGCACAGATAGCCATCTCTTCATTCTGTCTGCCTCCATTTTTATGCAACCATTCCTAGTGGAAAACAGGTGAGAGGATTGTCATGCTGCAAAAAGTTTTAGATACCATAGGTACCTATACCTACCTACAGATGTAGCAAGACAAACTTGATGGTTAATGCACATCAATATTGTGATTGTCAAGTTAAACTTTACTACATCTCTACCAAAACATAAATGTAAAAGGCAGAAATGTTCCTTTAATGTAAACTGGATCGTTTTCTGTTTATACATTTTTATATTAAGTTTTGTTACTTGTAGTTTTGTTTCCTTTGTACAAAACTGTCACATAATAAATACACTTTAAATAAATTTCCATATTGACTAACTTCTTATGAAAGCATTTTGCAAGTTTTTTTGGGTGCAATGAAGCATTTAAAATCAGATTCATTTTGCTCTATAGAGAAACACTTTGTTCATTTCCATGTGAATTAGTGGAATCCATTAAGATTTAACTGATCAGTCGGAATGTCTGGATGGGACATTGTTATGGGTGACAGATGACAATAACCATCTTAGGCTGATTTAATATTTAATTCAATCTATTAAAAACTATTTGTAAAAGATATTATCTAGAAAGAATGATCTTTGGGTAAAACTTATTTACTTACACCCTCTGGTGGGAACCCATTAATGACAGTTTTAATGCAAACAGTTCAGGAGTAACATATAGTATACTGTAAAAGAATAAATAAATGCTTACCCCACTCCGCATACATATTTTGCTTTGTTCTCCTTGTCAGGAAATCGACTCTTCTCGCTGTCAGCAGCAACATAGACCTCAGATATGAAGAAAAAAACTGGAGATCCCGGTAATTATGGGCCACATGTATGAAAACTGTTTAGGTCTAAAATTCACTTTGTTGCCCATAGCAACCAATCAGAGTGCTCCTTTCATTTTCCCAGAGCACTAAATGAGATGAAAGGGGCGCTCTGATTGGTTGCTATTGGCAACAAAGAAAGTCTTAGACCTACACAGTTTTCATACATGTGGCCCTATGTCCATAAAAACAGCATTTCTTCCATTAAAAATGCAGATACATGGCAAGCATAGTGAGCCCATTTATGTAAGTTCCGCTTACACGTTTCGAGTCAGTCCTTAACTCCTGATCACAGCATGCCTTCATCTACATGTTATCACTTAAAACCACCCTCTATCTAATCAACACAGCTTGATTAATCAGCCCTGGAGAGGCGCAACTGCTTGCCATGTAGCTGCATTTTAAAGAAATGCTGTTTTTATGGATGAAAATACCGAGATCTCCAGTTTTTTTGGGCATAGTTCAGTAGGAACCAATGTATTAGGAGGTATATAAATTTTAATACATATGAAGTGTCTTTAAAAGCTTGATTACTGTCTGCAGGCTATAAACGTTTGGACAGTGGTCGTCTACTAATTGTATGGCTGTGCAAATGGAGAGTTAGCTGTCAGCTTTAGTCGGCTGTTCACTGAGAAAGTAAGGATGGTTTATTACTCCTTTCTAGATCATTGTGTAGACAGTGCTCAGTGAGACCCAAATCTGCTCTGCAGTCACTTCAGCGGGTGTATTTCTCCTGTATTTCCAATGTAACTGAGGCAATATATCAACCCCAGTTACAAAGAAAAATCTGAAAAAAAAAAGTTATGTAAAGATTCCCCCATAGGTCTTTTAATGACCTTATGAAATATAAAAGTGAAAACAAAACACAAACGCAAAATAAAATATTGATAAGAAAACACAGCCATCCTAAATAATTTAGCACACCCACAACAATAATAAAACTGTATATCACCTATATTTAAATGTTCGTGATTGAAAAGTGACAATTACATAATCTACTTTAGTGCTTTAGACCTCTTTCTTTACTATTTCCCCTCATTATTAAGAATCAAATATAAATATTACATAGGAATAAAGTCTAACGTTTCATGGAAAAAGGGAGAAAAATTCGTACTATAATCAGGTTCTAGAAAGTGTTATAGCAATTAAACCTGTGTGTACTATGGAAAAAAAATAATATGAGTTTAGTCAGGAATGGGGGTAAACAACTAGGTCAGGAACTGGTTACAATGAACCTTTCAGGTGCAGAAGCTGAGCTCTGTGATATATAGGTTTATATAATTTGGTGCAGAATGTCTGTGAAAAAAGCAGATACAAAAACGCAACTGAATGTACTGCTTGCCCTGTCCTTATACAGTGATTGACAGTTTGCACTGTACATGATACAGGGAAAGCTATAAATCACTGTATGTGGGCAGATCCATCGTCTCTTAAGGACTCTTGATAGGCAGGGCCATTCCTAAGTACGGGGGAGGCAGGCAATCACCCGGGGCGCAGCTCACAAGAGGGGGAGCCGCTCGCCTTGCCCGCCTGGCAATTAGCCTCTGACTCTGCACGGCCCTTTGTAAAATGGCTGTGCAGAGTCAGAGCCAGCAGCTGCACACACACTGTGCAGCTGCTGGTACAGGGAGGAGGCAGGACGGATCGTTACCCTCCTGCCTTCTCCCTTGTATGTACACCGCTCAGTGAGTGCTGTCCATACACATCAGTGTCGCTGGGGGTGTGATGCATGGTTTTCAACATGCCTCCTGTGTCACTGAATCTCCTAGGCTGGAAGCCTAAGCTTCTGCCGAGGAGATCCCGGGAGCTGTGTGTCGGTGTAAGCGGTGTGATGACGTCACACCGCTTACATTGTACATCAGCTCTGGGACCTGGCCGCGCGGACTATGTAGAGGTGAGTACCTTTTTTTTTATTCTATTATCATTAGCTACAGGGAAGAAATAACTACCTAACTACAGGGGACAGTTTACTGGCTACAGTGGGCAACTACCAGACTACAGGGGGCTACTACCTGGCTACAGGGGGCAGCTTACTGGCTACAGGGGAAACTACCTAGCTTCAGGTTGCAGACCACAAGCTAAAGTGGGCAACTCTCTGGTTACAGGGGGCAATTATTTGGTTACAGGGGGCAACTACCTAGCTACAGAGGGCAACTACCTCGCTACAGGGGGCAATTACCTGGCTACAGGAGGCTACTACCTGGCTACAGGAGGCCACAACCTGGCTACAGGGGACAACTATCTGGATACAGGGGGAAACTACCTGGCTACAGAGGACAACTACCTGGCTACAGGGAGCAACTTCCTGGCTATAGGGGGCCGCTACCTGGCTACAGGGAGCAGATTACTGGCTACAGGGGGCAACTACCTTGCTACAGGGGGCAACTTACTGGCTAAGGGGGCTACTACCTGGATACACTGGGCAACTACCTGGCTACACAGGGCAACTACCTATCTGGCTACAGGAGGCACATAGCTAACTGGCTACAGGTGGCATATAGCTACCTGGATACATGCAGCATATAACTACCTGGATACAGGGGGCATATAACTACCTGGCTATATGGGGCAATAACTACCTGGCTACCAGGGGGCTATTACATGGCTACCAGGGGTCAAATAACTACCTGCAGGGGTATTTATAACTACATAATAGGGATCTATATTTCTATTTATTGGGGGAAGGCCTATATAATTACCTATCTACTTAATAGGAGACCGAGATACCTACCTATTGACGGAACTATAAGTAACTATAATGGGGAGCTATACGCCTACCTAATTGAGGACTACCTACCTAGTTTGGGGGTGCACCTACGTACTGTCTTAGGGAATTGAACTACTTCCTATATTGATATACAAAACAAGACTAAAACTCGATGCACAAATAGCCGTTTGGGTGCACTTTTACTGTTTGGGGACAAGAGGGTCATTGTTACCATTTGGGTCACTATAGATGGGCAGTCTTTACAGTAATAGGAATTGGTAGAGAACTGCTGATAAAGTGAGGAGTCGAAGATGTTTGTTTTTTAAATTCTACAGTGAAGAGTCATGGCCGGGAGAAGACGTCATGGTGGTGTGGGACAGATGGAGAAAAAAAAGAGAAAAAGAACAACTCTTCAGAGTCGTCTCCTGTGAGTCCCTTTATATAACTTTACTGTAATTGATTATATGTCTGCAGACCGCATGTAGAACTGGTATTCACCACTGTATGGTCACTGTATGTCGGTAATATTGGTTGTAGTATAATGGATTATATTCAGTTATGGTATTGTGTATTATTCAGTCACTATGTGGTGGTGATATGTGATCATGGTGTGACAGTATTATTTGGTCACTATGTACTGTTAGCCTTTGGATTCTGGTTTTGTGTAGCAGTGTTATTTCGTAACTGTATGACTAATATTTAGCAGTTTCATACGCAGCACATTGTGTTAAATCTTTTTGTATATTTTGGATTTGGTTGATGGTGATGCACTGTGTCGCATCATGGCACAATATGTTAATGTGGGAGGGGGGATTTCTTCACCCCACCCTAAGTGCAATTTGGCATAGGAACGGCCATGCTGACAGGTTCACTTTAAGCAGTCTGTATACTACACCAGCTGTGATCTTAAGTACAAGTGCTAGAAATTGCATTAGTTTCTGGTAAAAAAATGTATTTTATGTATCAGCATCACTTAAACAGAAATTGAGGAGACCGTTATAAAATAACCAGAAAGTTGAGCATCTATTGTGGACTCTAAAACTGGTGTACAAGCTATGATTAGTTTTACCTACTCTACCTTGAATAGTATAGGACCCCAAAAAGCAATGCCTTTTTCCAAAATTTGCACAAGCCCTCAGTTCCTGCACTAGGCATAACACAGTGATTCAGTTTAACCTTTAGGGTATGTTCACACGGTATATTGCGGCACATATAGTATGCGCCGCAATATCCCGGGTGTTTTGGAGCGACGCGCTAATCAGCACGTCTATCCAAAGCACGGGGGTGGGGTGGGCAGCCGGGTGCCGGCCCCATAGACATTCATTGTCAGCGGCGCGTATTCGCTGCTAACAATTGACATGACACTTTTCTCCCCCGGCATACAATACAAACGTAGTTTTTCTTTTTTTGGGGAATGTTTGCACAATTATTTTTTTATTCAATATTTAGTTTATTCTGCATTTTATTATTTTATCCCATTAAAGGATTACTATTTAACACTTTTTTTTCACTTGCTAATACATTAGGCCAGTATGACCAGCCTGGGACACGTTTTTTTGGTGCACTAGGCCAATAAGGCATAAAGCGTCCCCAATGGAAAATTCAGCCCTCTTCATACCTGCTTGCACCCCCTTCCTGCCTGATATGAGGTAGAGCCCTAGGCATTCGCGTACCTTTGCCTGTCCATCGGCCCTGAGTATGATACAGACTACAGTTGGGGAAGCACACAGTGTGCCCTGACCGCAGATTTGCTATGCAAACTACACAGACAGTATCTGGGATCCACTGGGGCGCTGAGAGTCCTGATAACCCATTGGACAGGGTTAAACTCCGGGGATCATAGGTTTCCTCCGCTCCCAATGCTGCTCTAGGAACAGAGTTATTAACTACAGCTCTGGTCCTAGTGAAGTTATGGTGCTGGAAGCCTCAATCCCTTCTGTCTGCAGTGACATCTGTTGACAGATGACCTGCAACGCCTGCCGTCAAAAGTCATTGGTAGGTGGTTACGGGGTTAATGGAGTAATTGTTTCCTAGAAACATTGCTTCTAAGTTAGAATATGGTTAATAATAGAGGTACTACACGACGACAAACAGAGTGCTTACATCTCCTTAATACAAACTCACTGAATTGAAGGACAGTGGACATACCAATGCTACATGAATGAGTCCTTAGAAAATAGTTTTGAGGCCAATTTTAAATTAAATCCACAATTTTAATAGCAAGAAAATTGCAGTGCTCTATGTATGCAGAATCTTACCTGGGCCTCGTGTTGAACCTGTCCAAAATCCTAGGCGTTTCTACACCTTACAATTATCAAACCAAGATTGGGTAAAAGGGTGTGTTCTGTCATAATCCTGGATAAGTCAGATAAACCTCATCTATTGTATACATTTACATTTTAAGTTGTGTAATCATGTTATTATCTGAAACTAATACCATGCTGCTGAAATGTAGATAAAGTGTCCTGCAATGCATACAAAATACTCATTTGTTGAAGGCCATTAAGTTAATTTCCTGGGAACAAGATTAAATGCAAAGCATTTACATAATCATTAGTTGTAAGGTGTAGAATAGATAATTAAATATTCCACCACATTACTTTATATTTAATTAACTAAGCTTTTCTGATCCTTCTGCCTGAATATTAATAGTGAGTAAATAAACAATGGTAGAAAATAATATCACTGAATTGTGACATTTCAGATGGTGCATATTATTTTTTCCGTTAAAAAAGAAAATTACAGTTCATTCATTGTAAAAAAGGACAAAAATAAAACAAAAGCATGGTTAGTTGTAGGCTATTTTCAACAAATTCCTTATGGTACATCACATTCTATACTGCCATCATGTTGCATAGCTCACTACATTCACAATACAGTACACTCACATTGGTCCCCATGCTCAGAAGACTATCACAATTACAGATGCATATGTACAGAATATATATTTTGTGAGATGGTGACAGGAGTGGTTAAGGGTAGATATATTTCCCCAAGAGTACTCTCCTATGCAGCCTTAGACGGTAGGTGGATGGGTGGACTCAGTGAAGGAAACCAGCAGTTTAGGAGTCAGTAGCACATTCTTTAGTATAGCAGCTCCAGTCCGCTTAGTCTGGGTTGACTTTTCCTGGAGTGGTCAAAGTGAAGGGTGGGTGGCCACTCCCACGTACCTGGTGAGGCTGGTATCAGGCCTTTAAAGCCTGGATCTGCAGGCCTGTGTTTGGTGATGGTGTCACTCTGAGGAAAACATAACCACTGTGAGTAACAGACACAGTCTGTATTTAAGTATATTGAGGGAATACTGGGTTTAGTCAGTGCTCAGCCGAGCAGGTGTTTATTTCTGTTCAGCCTAAAGTTAAGGCTTGTTTTGTTTGAAATTTACCTAATAAACCCCATCACTGTGTCACTGCCTGATGCTAAACCGCCACAAAGCTGTCCTCCTAGTGGAGGACCACCCACCCTTCACTTTGACCACTCCAGGAAAACCGGACCCAGACTAAGCGGATTGGAGCCGCTATACTAAAGAATGGGTAGGCAGCTCCTTGGGAATCAACAAAGGGTTGAAAAATAGCTGGGGTTTTGGTAAGCTGGGTTTTTGGTAAGCTGGGTGGAAAAAGCCCTCCAGTTAATAAAGAGTACTTTTGCTGTTTAGTCAGTTTCAGACTGGCAAGATTTATATTTTGCTGTATTGTTTGTTTTGCTACAATCCTAAAATAAAATCTGACATGCCATCAGTTGCTTTAAACCCATTATGGAGTGGTCCATTTCTACAAACGCAAGACATACATCCATGGTCTGTGTCAAGGCAACTCCCTAGATTTTAACAAGTGGTGTAGGATGCAGGCAGCACATTAAGGCATCAAAAAAACATGGAGAATGTTTTGAAGGCCTTAGTTCGATCTGTTGCGGCTCAACAGGAGGCAACCAGGGAACAATAGGTGGTGAACCAGGAACAACAGAAGACAAACCTCCCTTGCAGTTGGCCCAAATGACATTATTACTGGAGTCCATCAATAAAGACCGCCAGCTCCTGCAGGAGCTGGCGCAGCAAATCACCATTCGGCCCATGGCCCAAGCAGTAGCAGAACCTTGGGTCTTCCATGTAAGCCAGTAGTTGCAGAAGATGACTGGAAAAGAGGATGCAGAGGCATGCCTAGGAAACTTCGAAAGGACTGCTTCACGAGAGTCATGGCCAAAGGAAAATGGGCAGGTCTGCTGACCCCATTTCTGACAGGGGAAGCCCAAAAGGCGTAATTTGACTCGGAACCCGATGCTGCACAGGAATATGACAAACTTAAAACAGAAATCCCGGCTCGGTTGAGGGTTACGCTAGCAGTCTGTGTTCACAGAGTGCACATGTGGAATTACGATATGGCTAAACCTCCTCTTTTCCAGATGTATGATCTGGTTCATCTGACCAGGAAATGGCTACACCGGTGGTGAGGAAGTGGGTAAGTCATGCAGACCTCAAAAAGGCTGACCAGCTGGTGGACCTGTTAGAGCAATACTCTGCAGTGGAGGCTCTACAATATAGCTCCCTGTGCCAGTCCTCAACTGCCCAGACACATAAACCTTCATAAATAACCAGTAAAACTGTTCCACGGTCGAAGGGGGCTAAGAGCCAGGCAGGGACTGTGATCTCAGGGAGGTCTAAGCCACATGGTGATGGACTAAGTAGACAGTTGCAATGTTTGCATTGCCGAGAGTGGGGTCATATTGCCATCAACTGCACCAATGCAATGTGATGTTGCTTCCACTGTAAACCCATGTCTATGTTTGATCAGGTGGTGTGTGCTGCTGCATGTACTGAGGGTGCAGAGAAATATATGTGTAAACTGACACTAAAAAGGGAAAGGTTAAAAGCGTTATTGGACTCAGGGAGTGTAGTAACCCTGGTAAAAGCTGAGCTGGTTAGTTTCCCCAGCACCTAATCACCATCACCTTTGTAGTAATTTGTATGCATAGGTGTCCAAAATAGATGAATAGAACCAGTTAAAATGAATAAACTTTAATGTATCTTCTTAAAAACACCAACATTCATAGAAATTTAAACCATATATAACAGCATGTCATATACTGCACAAAATGCTTGTCCACGCCCTCATCATCTCCCGCCTCGACTACTGCAACATCCTTCTCTGTGGCCTCCCAGCTAACACCCTCGCTCCCCTCCAAACCATCCTTAACTCTGCTGCCCATCTGATTCACCTCTCTCCTCGCTACTCCCCTGCCTCTCCCCTCTGCCGATCCCTTCACTGGCTACCCATGCCCCAGCGAATCCAGTTCAAGCTAGCAACTTTTACCTACAAGGCTCTCCATAACGTCTCCCCTTCATATATCTCTGCCTTAATCTCTAAATACCTCCCCTCATGCAACCTCCGCTCCTCACAGGACCTTCTCCTCCGCTCTCCTCTTATCACCTCCTCACACAACCATCTCCAAGACCTCTCTCGTGCTTCCCCCACACTTTGGAACTCACTGCTACAACACCTCAGACTCTCCCCCTCTCTCACCAGCTTCAAACGTAACCTGAAAACTTACCTCTTCAGGATTGCCTATAACCAACATTAACCGTGTTGCACTGCTCTGCCCCTCACCTTCTATCTCTTCACCCCTTCCCTGTAGATTGTAAGCCCTCACGGGCAGGGACATCTCTCCCTCTGTACCAGTTGCTAGTCACTTATTTTCACTTTGTAATTGTTTGACCAATGTTATTTATGTACCCGCCTGAAATGTACAGCACCCTCCAAAATAAATAATAATAATAATAATAATAATAATAATAATAATAATAATAATAAATACTGAATCTTGCTCATGGACACCTTGTGAGTGGCCATTTTGGGGTCCAGAAAACTACTGAGCAGATCTTGCAGAGGTTTTTTTGGCAAGGGGTGGTTTTTGAGGTCAAAGAGCATTGTGAATCATGTCCTGAGTGCTGCCCATATGATGCACTGTTGTAGTCCATTGGTACTCTTAACCATCCTTGAGGTACCCTTTGAGTGTATTGGGAGTGATTTAGAGAGTTCCTTAGTAAAGTCAACCCATGGACACCAACACATCTTGGTTATAATGAACTGTGCTACCCACTTCCCTGAGGCCATTACCCTGCACAATACGTCATCTAAAGCAATTGCCAAGAAATTTGTTAATGTGTTAAATAAAATGGGCATTCCTAAAGAAATCCTTTCAGACCAAGGAATACCAATCATTATTAAAGTAATGAAGGAGCTCTGCAGTCTATTTAAAATGTCCAAACTATGGATCTTGGTCTATCAACCACAGACGGATGGGCTGGTTGAGTGTTTTAACAAAATGAAAAAGATGTTACATAAGATAGTTGACAAAGATGGGGAAAATTGGGATGTTTTTACTCACCGAGCTACGGTTTGTCATAAGGGAATTCCCCCAATCATCCACTAGGTTTTCACCATTTGAACCCTTGTATCGTGGGGATCTAAAGAGTTTTTTAGATGTTGAAAAAAAGACATGGGAAGGACAGGTCACCCCATACAAAAATATATGCAAGATAGGATCGCAGCCGTTGTTAAAGGGCAAAAGGAACAAGTGCAAAAAATGCAGAAAGACAGTTATGACAGAGAGGCAAAGTTTCGTACTTTCACGCCAGGAGGCCAAGTGTTGATCCTGGTTCCTACAGCCAAAAGTAAATTTCTAGCTAAATGGCATGGCCCATTTGAATTTGGCAAGGAATGGAAAGAGTAGGGGAGGTGAATTACAAAATTTACCAGCTGGCTAAAAGGAAACCACAACAGCTTTACCATGCAAATCTGACAAAATCCTGAAAAAAAGCACACACTTTGTCCCCAAAAAAATTTTTTTTCCACCATCTATGTTTTCCTTTTTGATGCCGGATTTTAAAGTTTCCCGGGGAACTCTGTCTGATAATAGAAAAGGGTTAAACCCGGGGTTGGGACGGGAAAAAAAATTTGGCACAAAGCCCCCACCAGCCCACATACAATATCCACTTAAAAATTTTCCCTTGTCCTCACACCTCGCCACTTTCCCAAACTAAACTACATAAAAAGGTGCTTTTCACCGGAGCAATTTTTTGGGGGCATTTTTGATGTGTTTTTGGTGCTTTTTTGGGGCGAGAGGCAGAGCAGTTAATTTCTGTTTCATTTCTGCAAAAAAAAAACGCCTCAAAAAATTCACCAAAACGGGTCTGTTGAAAGCCCCTACAACAAGCAAGAAAAGGAAAAACAGTGGTTTCAGAGAAACTCCTCATCCAAAAGAGGGAGGGTGCACTTGCCTTTTTTTTTCCCGGGGCAAACCTACACTGAACTATTTAAGCACCCAAAATAAAACCTAAAACCCCCCCAATCGATCTCCAGTAGTCAGGTCACCTCACAAAAATACGCATAATTAAAACACAGAAGAAAAATTACAACTGACAGCAGGGACTCACAACAACGTACCTTGATGGGAGTTGTCGTCTTCTCCTTTTCTTCTCCGTCTGGTCCAAAGCCTCCAGATTAGTGTTGACAAATTTATTATCGCAAGTTGAAATCGGCACAGTTTCTATTTTGATCAAAATTTTTTAGATCATAAAATTTTAGGTTAAAATCGTGCATATCTATTAAGATCGGGGCCTTTTTCGGCGTTTCCCTGTCATTTGGCGGCCAGAAAAATCAGCTTACAGCGGGGGATGTGTGTGCATGTCATGACGGGATGTGTATGGTTGCGTTTGGCGGAAAAAAATACATGACCCTTTTTTACTAGAACAGCGTTTCCTTTTCAGCCTCGTGTCTTCGGGTTTCCAGAGCAGAAGGACGTGCCTCTGCTTGTTTTCCAAAACTTCAGCGAAATTATTCTATTTCTTTCACGAGAAAGTTCTACTGTTAGCAGTGCCTTACAACTTATTTTAGATTAAAATTTGGAAGATTTTATATTTTTTGGTGGGAAAATTTTAAAGGAGATCTACCGCTGAAAAGCCCGGGGGGAGGGGGGGGGGGCACGGGCAAAAAAGAAAAATTATAAAAAAAAGGATACAGTTCACCGACTTGTGTAGACATTGCACTGAAATTTGCTTTATTATTAACGTTTTCTATTAAATTTTTTTCCGGGATATTGGGCAGCCTGAATTTTATATTAGGATATACATCTTTTCTAGAAAACTGCAGGTCTCTTTGTTGGTGCAAAACTCCACTTTAATTATCAGTATACATTTCAAGAGGGTTCATTTTCAATTTTCCCCATTCCACCTTTGTCATATATCCACCTTGCAGTTAAATTAGAATCCACAATTTTTAGCCCGACGGTTGATAGTCCCAAAAATTTCCTTGTATTATCCAATACATTACAGATACTTTTTTTTGCACTTTTGCCCAGTCCGATTTGTTCTTTGAGGCACCTGCATTTAAAATTAAAATGCACAATTTTGTAGTCCCACGGGTAAATTTAAAGGGTGCCAAAAATAACTTTTTTATCCGAAATACATTACAGATACGGTTTTTTTTGCACATTTGCCCATCCAGTTTTGTTAAATAGACCCAAAACCTTGCAGAAAAATTTTAATCCACAATTGTGTATTACCACGGGTGAATTGTGGGTCCCAAAAGATAGTTTTTTATTATCCGAATACTTACAGATACGTATTTTTTCCACTTTGGCGCACTACACCTTTGTTCTTGGGGCCCCCTTGCACTTAAATGTAAAATACTGAAATTTTTGTAGTCACCACAGGTGAATTGAAAGATGCCAAAAATCCCTTGTTTTATCCAAAAATTTTCAGATATTTTTTTTTTTACTTTGGCGCACTACAGCTTTGTTCTTGGGGGACGTTGCATTTAAATGTGAATACAGCAATTTTTTTAGTCACCAAGGTGAATTGAAAAGGGGCCCCAAAAATACCTTGTATTATCCGAATATATTTCAGATACGTTTTTTTTTACTTTGGCCAGGCCAGCTTTGTTGATAGTCTACTTTGCATTAAATTTGAATACAGCAATTTTGTTGTACCACAGGGGAAAAGATAGGGGCCAAAAATACCTTTTTATTATCCCCAATACTTTCAGATTTGTGTTTTTTTCACTTTGACGCGGCCAGCTTTGTTGATAGATCTACTTTGCAGTTAAAATTTGAAAACAGCAATTTTTAGCACCAAGGGAAATTTATAGGTGCCAAAAAAACCTTGTATTTCTGAAAAACATTACGATGTGTTTTTTCATTTGCGCAGGCCGCTTTGGGGATAGATTACTTTGCAGTTATATTTGAATCCCGCAATTTTTTTTTTGATTTTTGGGGGTTGAAATAGCTGTGATTTGCCGTCTTTTAAAAAGAGACTTTCCAAAACTCTTCCCATCCCTTCTCAAATTTTTATATTCTAAAACATGGGGGAAAATTCAGGTGGTAAGCGACAAAGAGGGGGGTTGGACATGGAATAGAGGAACGGGGAAAGGTGCCCTTCCGTGTGGCGAAAAAACGCAGCCAGCGGATCGTCATTCGGACCGTCCCCTGTATCGGTGGTTTTCAGGGCCCGTGAATCTCATTAGAACAGCGCCCCAAACCCGCCCTTTTCAGTGAAAAATGAAACCCTGCTCCAGCATCTTACCTCCCGCCCTCCATTCAGGCCACAAATGCGTATCAGCATCCCGCATCCCCCAACTAAGAGCCCCAAATGCAATTGTGCCCCATCACTGGGGAAAATCCATTTTTTAAAACCCTTTTTGATGACAAAATGGGGTTTGGGGGCCCAGAAGGCTGTTAAAAGATCAAAAAGGCCAAAGAGGTGTTTTCTCTGTTGACCCCAGTTACTGAGCCACAGAGGGGGGAAGGAAGCTGGTAAAAAGGGAAAAAATCCCGGCAGTGGGAAACCCCTTTTGAGCCCCTTTTGCTTGTAGCCCGCAGCCCTGGATGCAGAATGCAGGACGGGGAATCACCTGTGTTGATGATGATGATGACACATTGAGATCAACGTAGTTTTTCCGCAAAATTTTGCTTGGCTTCATCACGGGACGGGGAAAGAAACGAGGGGGTGTGTCAGTACGGGTTCCACCTCAAAAAGGGAGGGCGGTCGCAGAAGTCCCTGATATGATTTTGCCAGCCACGGTCGGGGGCAAACCCACTCCTCGTTATCGCCGTCCAAAAAGGTCCAGGGCCTCTCAAGCTTGGGGTTCTTTTAGCAAGCCTCTGATTCAACCCCCAAAATGTCAATCCCCCCTTTGCTGTAAACGCTAAGTAGAAGCAAAACCTTAAGGTTGGGTTTAACCCCCACCAAAATGTCTAAATCCCCAATGCAGCAATCATGAGTTGAAATGGAGGCAACACTTGGCCAAAAAAAAGGCAACCGACGCCGGGCCTCCAACCACTGTCACACCATCTGTCCCCCCCGTCTCCTCCCCTCCCCGCCCCCAAACCAAAAGCTTTCCTCACTGCCCAGGGTCTCTCAGAGTCATAAATTGGGGAAATCAGCCTCCCGCTTCACCCTTTCCACCGTCCCCCCGAGTACCACCACCCCCCCACCAAGACCCTTTCCAAACCCCCTTCCCCTTTTTCCGCCATTTAAACGTTTTCACGCCGTAAAAAAAAAAAACCCGGCCCAGTCCTAGCAGCCACCCTTTCCCTGTTTTTCCGGGTTTTTGGGAGCAGAAAAACCCATTTTAAAAACCCAAAACCAAATGCCCAAACCCCAAAAGCCTGAGTGTCGGCATTGCCAGGTTTTTTGGCCTGGAAATTTTTCCCTTTTTTCCGTCGGGTGGGAAAAAAGAGGGGTTTTCTCCCCAACCGTAAATGGCCCTTGCCGGCCCCAAAAAAAATTGCGAGCAGGCTTTTTTCTTTGCCAGAAAAACCCGCCCCCGCCCCTGGGCCAGCCACGTTTTTCATCAAAAATTTTTCAAGCCCTTTGCCCCTGCATCTGGGGCCCCGGAAATTTAAGTCCATCTGACCACTGACACATGGACAAAAAGCAGGGCCCAAGGGGCCGCAAAAATCTCTTTGACAGCCACTGGGGGGGGAAACCTGGATAATGCCTCGGGGGGGTGCCGGGGGCCCTTCTCAGGCTGGGGCCACGCTCTTCAAAACCGCAGGGAGGGGTGCAGGTTTTTTTCCCCCCAAAGGGTCCCTGGTGGGCAAAACTTCCCCAGAGAAACCGGGCCGGGGGTTAAAATTTAAAATCTGTCTTGGGACCGTCCACACCGGGTCAGGACGGGTTGGACGGCTCTCCCGCAAAAAATCCGGGGCGGGGGGCGGGGTTTGCCAAAACCTTTGGGGCCAGGCAAGGTGGTTGCAAAAATTGGGGCGAAATCTGCTTGGCCCGCCTTAAGAACGTGGGTTTGGGAGCACATCCCTTCCCCTGGCACTTTTCCCATAAACCCCTTGTCGTCCAGAAATTTCTAAAAAACCTACCCGGTCTGGACTCCCCTGCGGGAGGAAGGCTCAAAGCTAAGTCGCACTTCCGCCTTCCCGAAACCCTTTTTCCCCGCCGGGCTGGGGTTGCAGTGTCATCTCCCCCCCCCCTCAACCGTCTAAATTGTTGACGGGGGCAACACGCTTGAATTCCACCCTCCACATGCTCCAGCGATTTTTTCGGCAGCGCAACCCCCCAATTAAACCGCAGTACGAAGTGACACATGGCCTGACAAGCCCCCCGGTGCGGGACCTCGGGGTGTTGAGCCACCGAGAGTTGGGGGGCCCGGTTTAAAGAACTCTGCACCATCCTTGCCCCTTTTGAAGAACCACCAAAATGGTCAAATGCGGCAAAGCCCTTTCAGCATGAGCAAATTGGGGGTGATCTTAGTTTTTTGGAAAAAATCGTTGGACACTCTGAAACAAAAAGGGTCCCGCCAGCGACGGGAGGAGGGACGGAAAACAGATGGGGGACACGGGGCCTTTCTCTCCCCTCAAAACCACAAGGCCCGGGCTGTTTTCAAAAATTTTTAAAACGGACTTTTATTAGGCCCGTGGGTTTGGGGGCCAGACTAGTGCAAGGTGGGGCATCAGCTCTCAGGGGGCTTTAACTCAGGCAAGTCAGGGCTGTGTTGAAGCTGTGCCAAAAGGGAGCGGAAGGGGGGGAGGAGGTATTCCCCAGGGCACCGACGTTACCCGGGGCTCCCCCGCCTTTGGGAAAAAGGTTGGCGCGAATTTGGGGGCGGAGGAAGAAGAAAGAGGAAAGGGTAAGTTTTGGGTTTGTGCCCCTCGGCCCCGAGGCTTGGGAAATCAAGGGGTCCAAACCCCCTCAAAAAGAGTTTTGCTTGGATGCTCCCCTTTTCCCCAACATGAAACCTGCCCTTAAGGGGCCCCCAAAATGAACAAAAAAATTACTGGGGGCCCCCCCTCCTGGGGGGTCTCCCCCCTACAAAACAAAACTCACACTTTTTCCCTTTCCCCCCACCCAAATAGAAAAGTAAAAGCAGGGAAAAGGGAGCCTTTCTGATTTGATCAACGGAAAAACAAACTGTTTGGTCTCTTCAATTCCCCAAATGTCACGGTTTTAACAACCCTCCGACGTTTACAATCAGTAAGGTTGGGCCCAAATAGCCGTAGTGGGAGCAGCAGGCAAGGGGGAGAAGCCTAATGGGTGAACCCCTGGGGAAACTTTATTTTCCAAACCCCCCAAACCAAAGCAAGCAATGGGAGGGCACCCCATCCAACACAAGAGACCCGGGTTAAGATCATGGTGCACAACTATCTGCGTCTCAAAACCGATGTTTTTGTATGTGTTTTTTACCCAATAGACTTCTGGGTAACCCAAAAAAAAACGGGAAAGGGCCCGAGCTGTCTTGCCATCCAAAGAAATTGTTTGTCCTGGGCCCAGCACCCCGTCAAAATCTGAGCGGGACCTTCGCACAGCTGGAGGAGTCCTTTAAAAGACAAAACCCCAAACCGGGGGGTTTCCCAAAAATAATTTTGGATCGTTTGGGCTTTCAACAATATGAATCAGGCTTGGATCTCTTATGATGTTGTGGCCCCAATTGCCGAGGTCACCGATAGTTGCCGTCTACTTCACATTCCTCTTCAAACAGGAAATGGTCCTCTTTGAAAAATGGGGGGGGGGGTATTTTAAAATGATCATTTTCTTACTGCAATTTTTATTCTCTTTTCCCAACAGTTAATTTTGCTGGTTTTGCTGTGAAAGGACTGTAAAAGACACCAAGGTTTCAGTGACAACACCGAATTCCATTTACCTCACTTTATCTTTAGAAGTTTTCGCATTGTCTATGGTTTGAGGTCATGTTGCTGTGAGATACGAACTATAATTATTGTCCTTTGGAACAGAAATGTGGCTTTTAAAGTGGAATTTCACCCTCACAATTTTTAATAGTGGCTGAGAAGTCATATTTATAATTTTTTTGGGGTCATGTTGCTGTGAGATATACAGCAATATATCATGGTCCTTTGACCAGAAATGTAGCTTCTAAGTGGCATTTCCCTCCGCTCACACATGCCTAATTTTATAACAGTGGCTGAGGAAAAAAAAGTCATTTTTATAGTTTTTAGGTCATGCTGCTTTGAAATGCAGCAATACGTACAGGACCTATTATAAAAAAATTTTGTTTCTAACAGACATTTGTTCTTCACATATTGTCCAAAGTGGCTCAAGGGTCATGCTTTACCATGTCTGGGGCATTTTGCTTTGACATTGCAGCTTATACTACAGGTCGCTATTATAAAAAAATGTTGTTTTTCTAAAAGACATTTGTTCTTCACAATTGTCAATGTGGCTCAAGGGTGATGGTGCTGTCAGAAACAGGAATAGGTATGGACACTGTTAAATGGACACATATTGCAAAATAATTATTTTTGTGCATGATCTTTAAACATAGCTTTCAATCCCTGTATTGAGACAACCCATTTAATACAATTAAAAATAAAAGAGAAAACAAAGACAGCATGGGTGGGAATCATCCCTATTTTAAAATGGTTTTTTCTAAATTAAACTACTTAAAAAAACTTGCATGGACAAAATAGCTGGTAAAGAAAATTCCCTCCTGAATTTTACAAGGGGAGGGTACAGGAAAACTTGACCAGTTGTAAGGTTATTCAGAGACAGAGTATGGAGCATATACAGAGAACAAAGTACAGAGACAATTTCCTTCCCTCCGAGCACGTTGATATAAAATGAGAAAAAGAATGCCAAGAAAAAGGGCACCTGGGTGGAACAGGAGCGTTAACCACCAGTATACTCCAAGGAAGCTCAATTGGTCCCCGCACTCATATGAGGGGCAATAGCGCTACCCAGACAGGACAGTATATGTCCAGTGAAACTACAATGTGGTAAAAGACGTCCCTTTTGTTATCCCGTCACTTTTTTATCTGGGGTCCATGCAGGTTTTGGGGCTCATGCCTGTGGCAAGTACAGGGATAGTCCAATGTCCCAGGTTCAAACTAAAATGGTGGTTGATAGTGTTGAGCGAGGTTGCGTTGGCTATCGAGATCGAGTCGATAGTCCGATAGTCGGCCGCCTAACGTAAGGTTTTTCGATAGTGTATCATTCGATTTATGAGCATTATCCCCATTAAAGTCTATGGGAGAGCAACAACACATCATTATTACACCCAAACAAGGCTGGAGAGCTGAAATTAACAGTCCACAAAACAGTCAAATGGATAGATGCTACACTTAGGCAACCACACTTAGGTTATAAAAGTCATCAGAAAAAAATCACAGGACCATTCACTAACCACTGTCTTGTACCACAAGGCCATAACCCATAAACCTGCCATCACCCCACAAAATTAGGAAAAGTGCCAAGAAAGGCAGTATGGTTTTGAACCATCATGTTACTTGAACTGGACATTGAATATCCCTGTCCTGGAACGCAGCATGAGCCCCAAACCTGCATGACCCCCCCAGCCCCAGATTTACAAAGTGCCGCAAAAAAGGAGTCTTTTCAACCAACCATTTTTAGTTGAACTGGACACTAACTATAATCTGTCTTTGTACCGCAGAATGACCATTAAACCTTTCTGACCCCAGATTATCAAAGTGCCGGAAAAAAAGGATGTCTTCACCACCATTTAGTTTGAACTGGACATTGACTAGAACTGTTCCTGTGCCACAGCCATGACCCAGGGCCGGAGTTACAGTGGGTGCGGTGAGAGCCCAGGCTGGCGTCCGTCATCTATTAAACACGCAGGTTAAAATGCCCTGATGACGCGCAACAAAAACTGTCGTGCTGAAGCAAGTGCGGAAGCGGAAGGTGAGAAACTTCCAGCCTTCCTCATGTACAACAGTCAAGACCTGGAGCGCTTGCCCCTTCCGTATGAGTATGGACCTAATGACCTTCCCTTGGAAATAACTGGTGGGTTAACGCGCCTGTTCCAACCCAGGTGCCCTTTTGCTTGGCATTCTTTTTCCTCATTGTACGCAACGTGCTGGAGGAAAATTGTCTCTGTACTTTGTCTCTGTCCGTGCTCCATACTCATGTCCTCTGAATGATCCTACATACTGGTCAAGTTTTTCTGTACCTTCCCTTGTACAATTCAGGGGAATTTTTTTACCAGCTTATTTTGTACATGCAATTTTTTTAGTAGTTTTAATTCTTAGAAAACACATTTTTTAATATGATGGAATCCCACCATGTCTTTGATTCTTTTTATTTCATTGTATTAATGGGTTGTCCTCAATACAGGGGATTGATAGCTATGTAGAAGATCTTCAAGAACAAGTCATTTTGCAATATGTGTCCATTAACAGTGTCCTACCTATTCCTGTTTCTGACAGCAATCAATCCACCCTTCGAGCCACTCTTGAACAATTGTGAAGAACAAATGACTGTTAGAAACCACATTTTTTTTAGAATAGGACCTGTAGTATTGCTGCATTTCAAAGCAAAATGTGCCACCCCCCAAACAAATTCAAAGCATGACCCTTGAGCCACTTTGGTCAATTGTGAAGAACAAATGGCTGTTAGAAACAACATTTTTTTTATACATAGTCCTGTAGTATTGCTGCATTTCAAAGCGCATAGACCCAAAAAAGAATTATAAAAATGACTTCTCGCGCCGACTGTTAAAAATTGTGAGGGGAAAAAACAAAAAATTTTGCCACTCTAGAACCACATTTCCTTTTCCTGTTCCAAAGGACCATGATTATTGCTGTACTCACAGCTACCTGACCCCAAAAAAATTATAAATATGACTTCTCAGCCACTGTTTAAAAAATTTGTGAAGGAGAAATGCACTTAGAAGCGCACATTTCTGTTCCAAAGGACCATGATTATTGCTGTAATCTTCACAGCTACATGACCCCAAAAAATTATAGAATAATGACTTCTCAAGCTCAGCCACTATAAAAATTGTGAGTGGAGAAATGCCACTTAGAAACCACATTTCTGTTCCAAAGGACCATAATTATAGCTTGTATCTTAACATCAACATGACCTCAAAAAGAACCATTGACAATGGCGAAAACTTCATAAGATAAACTAGTAAGAATGAATACGGTGTTGTCAATGAAACCTTGTTGTCTTTTTACAGTCTCCACACAGCAAAAGAAATAAAAGAGGGATAGAGAATAAAAAAATTGCATTAAGAAATGATCATTTTAAAAAAAAAGGTATTTCCAAGAGGACCATTTCTGTTTGAAAAGGAATATGGAAGTAGACCGGCACCTAATCGCTGTACCTCGGCAATTGGGGCCACAACATCATCAGAGAATCCATCCCTGATTCATCTTGTGAAAGTCAACTCCACTTATCTGTGGAAAGCCGGATGCGTTTTTTGTAAGCTCCTCCGCGTGCTGAAGGCCCTCGTAATGACGGGCCCCTTGCGCGGCGGACAAACCCCTTTTGCGTGACGAGCCAGCTCGGGCATTCGCCCTTTTTTGGGATCCAGAAGTTAGGGGTCCGGCCATAAAAAAAAACGGTGTTGAGAGCAGATAGTCGTCACCATGATCTTAAGCTGTCTCTGTGTGTTGGATGTGTGCCCCCCATTGCATCGTTGGGAGGTGGGAAAAAAAGATTGCCCGAGGTCACCCCCTTTTGGCTTCCCCACCCTTGCTCGCTGCCGCTACGCCTACTTGGCACTCTACTGCTGTCACGTCGCTGATGTTGTTCCCCCTGCATTTGGGGGGGAAAGTAAGCAGACGCAAAGTGTCTCCCGTTGATCAATCCAGCAAAGGGTCTCCATTTCCCCATTTTTCTCCTATTTGGGTGGGTGGAAGGGAAAATGTGAGTTTTTTTTTTGTACGGGGGATCCGGAAAAGGGGGCCACCCATAACTGTTGTTCATTTTTATGGCCTTAATGCGAGGGTATGTTGGAGGAAAATGGAGCATCCAAGACTCATTGAGAGTGGGGCCTTGATTTCCCAAGCCTCTGGGTCGAGGGGGCCTGCAAACTGATCTTCCTCTTTCCTCCTCCGCTTTAAATTTGCCCAACCTCTTTCCAAGGCAGGGACGTCGGGGAAATCGGGGTTAGGGAATACTCCTTCTCCCCCCTCCTCCGCTGCCCCCGGCACAGCTTCAACACACCCTGACTTGCCTGAGATGATGCACCCTGAGAGCTGATGCGCCACCTTGCACTAGCTCTGGCCCCCGAACCACTGCCAAATGAAAACCGATGAAATTGTAAAAACTGTCGGGCCTTGTGGATTTGACGGAGAGAAAGGCTCCGTGTCCGCTTCTGTGTCCGTCTCCTCCTCCAGCCCTGGCGGGACCTGTTGTTTCAGAGTGTCCAACGATCGTTCCAGAACTAAGATCCCCACAATGCTCATGCTGACAAGGGCTTTGTCCGCACTGACCATTTTGGTGGCTTCTTCAAAACTGGCAAGGAGGGTTTGCAGAGCTCTTTCACCGCCTCCACTCTCGGTGGTTCAACACCCCGAGGTCCGCACCGCTGCTTGTAAAGGGCCATGGGGCACTTCGTACTGCGTAATGGCATTGCGCTGCTGCCAAATCGCTGGAGCATTGGAGGGTGGAATTCCAGCGTGTTGCCACGTCAACAATGGGGACGGTTGACGGGGAGGCCGAGCTGACGCTTTCCAAAAGCAGCCAGGCGGGACGAAACAGGGTGCGAACGGCGGAAGTGCGAACTCAGACCTCGAGCCTTCTTCAGCAGGCAAATCCAGCCCGGGTGCTCTTTAGAAATTTTCTGGCGACAAGGTTCATGACATGTGCCAGGCAAGGGGTGTGCTCCAGCCTACCGATTTTAAAAGGGCGGCCGCAGATTTCGCCCGTTATCGCACACCACCATGCCCGGCACAAAAGGTTCTTGTCACCCCGCCAGCGCTCGGTCTCGTTGCTTTGAGCCGTCCACAGCTCTGACCTGTGTGTGACGGTCTCCAAGGCAATTAATTTCAAACGGCCTGGTGGTCTCTTGGCACGTGATGCCAACCCGAGGACCTTGGGGGAAAAAAGCCTGCACCATCCCTGCGGTTTTGAAAGAGCGTGCGCCAGCCTGAGAGCCAACCGTCACCCCAGAGACATCCAACCCAGCTCACCCAGTGAGCTGTCACAGAGTATAGCGCCCTTGGCCGTGCTTACTAGTCCATGTGTCGGTGGGTGAGTGGACTTTTCCCGGGCACAGATGCAGACAACGCGCTGAAATTTTTTGATGACACGTGGTTGGCCAGGGGGAGGGACGGCTTTTCTGGCAAAGAAATGCCTGTCGGCATCTGGTATTGGGGGCAGGCGAGGGCCATGACGTGGCGGAAAAACCCCTCTGTGTCCACCAGACGGAAAGGCAACATTTCCAAGGCCAAAAGCCTGGCAATGCCGACATTTTAGGCTTTGGGTTTGGGATGTTTGGGTTAAAGTGTTTC
>JAODAL010051730.1:0-26494 GCA_025379985.1 Phyllomedusa bahiana | reverse complement strand
TCATTAAATTTTTCAAATTCATAATAAACTAGTATGGGGGCAAAAATTTTGTGATTTCAAAGATAAATTAAAGGAAGCTGTCTTTCAGGTGTAATCAAAAATGCAAAATGATGTGCAAAGGGTATTTATATGCAAGTACTTTGTGGAAAAGAGTAATTCCAACGCCTAAATCATACAAATAAATAATTCCACAATATGCTTATAAAGTCAAGGATTTTTATATATATATATGATAATCAAAAGAAGTTAACAATATTAGGTTACAGATAATGTGTTTCCATACAACAAATAAGTGATCATATATTCAACATATATAGATCATATAGTATATGGCTTGAGGAAACCGTGATCATATGGAACGTTTCGGCTAATATTACAGCCTTTCTCAGCCGGATCACTGCAACAAAATAAGCATGTGAAACATCGATGTAAAATGTGTCCAAAAGATGGGACGAAAAGTGATAAAACAAGAGAGCCCTGATAGAGCTCAAAGGAACGGTGTTGTGAAGCAAAGTACTTTTGGGGGAAAGAAAACTAGCTAAACCATCACCAACCAGAGGAGTAGTGCGCCAAATAAGCGGTGTGGGTAGTAAAAACAGAGAGCCTGGTACGGGAACGCAAGAAGTACTTATGCCACGTAGGAAGACCCCGCGTGTTATAAATGGCACATGGTGGGTGAGGGCTATTTTAGGCTGTCTACACACAGCACAGGTTTTTAGGCGGTACCCAGTGCTGTATAGACACCAATAAAAAAATCTGTGCATATAATTTTTACGACAGGTTTTAAAATCCGGCGGATTTCCAAACATGTTAGATAATACACCCGGAATTGCCAACGGCCCCATACATTGAATGTACGGGACCGACGGCAAAACCGACTGTGGTTTTAACAAATCTGCAACAAAAAACGCAGTCCAGCTATGGTCCAGCAATGTTAAAATGCCGTCGGATTTTAGACGGCATTTTAACATTTGCTGTCTGGACTTAGCCTTGTACATTTTGCATTGGGGCCCTGGAGATTTAAGAAGTACAGAATATAAAATATAACTTTTACTAATAAATATTTAATACAACAAACCACAAGCACCCTGGATGCTTTTTATGTTGTATTTAAAATATTAGTAAATGTTCTATTTTATATTCCATACTCCTTTTTTCTATGGTTTACAGTTCATCAGGTAGGAGCTGCCATCTGTATAGTTCCTTTACCCCTCATTCAAATCCGCAAACCGCAGACAGAACTGTCTCCCAAAACCACGTACAAGATGTCAAAATACCGGCCAGATTCTTTCATCAGAATCCAGCTGGTATTTTAACCTGCCGTGTGGACGCACCCTATATAAATCTATTATTCTCTCTAAGTGGAAGTCAAACTCTTTCACAGGAAGTGAAAAAAAATATATATAATGTGCCCTGTGATTTCCACTTCACCTTACATATCCACAGTTGTGATAATCTCATTTACCTCAATTTTATACATGAGATTAACAGCTCTTTATATAACTTGCTCTTCAGTAAATTGCAAACTTTAAGTTTGGCATCATTCCTTCTGTCTGGTTAAAAATCTTAGTACTGTCAATAAGTGATTCCTACTACTACAAATCCCATATTCACACCGCTGACAAGCAATGACATATGAATGATATATATCAACCATATTTCTTTTTAACTATTACAGTGTTATCTCCATGACAACTCTTTATGTGTTGAATTTGCGCAGTGAAGATGATCTCCTAGACATGGATGGGTAAATACTATGTTCCTTATCACTTTAAGAATTGGCACTGTGAATGAGCCTATGTGAGAAAATGGGCCTATGTAAGGGCATGTCCCCACGGCACGGGTTTTCGGTTGGTTTTTCAACCGGTTTGCGGTTTTTCAGACCGCCTGAAAAACCGGCCGAAAATGAGCACTATGGTGCGCTATGGAAAACCCGTGCATGTTTTCCGCCCGGCGGTTTTTCCGCCCGTGGTCCGCCCGCAAAACATTCTACATGCACATTCTTGCGTCCGGTTTTCGGACGGAATATGTGCAAATGAATGTGAAGGGGGAGGGCTTTTCTCCGCTCATCGCGGAGAAAAGCCGCCCCCCCTGCGGCCGTGGAGACGGCCGCAAAACAGGACAAATACCGGCCGGGTAAACCTCTGCAGTGGTGACGCAGCCTAAGAAAACTGTATTTAAACAGCACCCAAGTCCCACAACCTTTTGCAAATAGCCCCGGTGAATGGAATTTCTGCATCTCCAATAAAGTGTCAATCCAATGTTAGGCTGGGTTCTCACTGGGTTATTTTTTTATACTTATTTTACATTATTATTTATAACCCAAAAAGGTATCATGGAAAGGCTTGTATCCCTTCTATGTTTGGGACACATTCCTGGTTTTGGCTTACAAATACAGATTAGGCATGGAGATACGCTACTGTATGCTGGCAGCACAATTGCTGGGGTAACCATGTTATACCAAGCATAATCCCTCGGCAACTGTACCACCCAGTATGATGTTGGCTGAGTTCACTGATGTTGGCGACTTTCATCTAATGTGTATGGAGACCATCTTACTTCCGTCCACAGCATGTCGAGGGAGAGAAGGGTCAAGCAGTTGGGTTTCAAAATTCCCAATTCTTTTGTTCTCCAGGGAGATTAGGGTTGCTGCAGCCCTCCCCCTTTCCACCATACGAAAACATGCATGCTCTGGTAAACTAAGATAGTATATGTACAAGTGGATTGGGAAGGAAAAGTTATTTGAAGTGTTAGACCAGCTTTAAATTTGGATTGACACTTCTTAAAAGCAACACTTCCATCAGAAAGTAGAATTTTTGTTGAAGCCAGTAATCCTGGAAAACTGTTTTTAGGATTTGTTGGCATTATTTTTATTTTATATTTCGGCAGTCCTATGCAAATAAACATTACCTCTAAAATCTTGTCCTTTTCTAGCTTTGATTGTGGAGAGATAAAACACCTGAATGACCAAGCAGACCTCACTTTACTGTTGGTGCTGCTTATTTCTATGTAATTTCATTACAAGTAGTAGGTAATGGCATAATGATTGTTCTATTGTTCTCTGAAAAGGGAAAGATTAGATTAGTCTAGACTAAAGGGCAATAAAAAGAGTAATATCTGAAGAGATAATAGGATCATCTTTTTCTGCCCTGGGGAGGGGGTTTCTTAACACTTAGCACCTGATAATACTTACATCTCTCAGGCCATAACTGGCCTGGAAGAATGACTGTCAAGCAATCCTCTCAGTGCTGTGCTATCAGAGCTCAGAGGGAAAATCAGAGAGACAAACTAGGAAGTGATTGCATAGGGAAACTTTAAAAAGTTATAAAAAAAAATTAAAAATCCACCCAATTTCAAAAAAGGAAAAATAGATATGATAGTCCTGTATTGCTTGTCAATATTTGTTAAATATACGTTTGTACATTATAAACCTTATCAAATTATATTTAACAATATGTAAAAAGAACATACAGTAGTGTCCCTTTAACTTGATGGATGCATTTTAGTTTAGCCCTAGGTGCTGTGGAGCTGCACTATTATATCTTATCTAGCACTCACTTCTCATCTCTTATCTATTCCTTTTGTCCCTTCTATCACTGTCTCCTTTGCTTGCTCTCTGCTTCTGGCAGCCCTCTCACTTCATCTGGTACCTGCACCCTGACTTTGCTCAGACAGATTCGGCTCACTCTCCCTTTCGCTCTCTGCGCACGGTACGTCTCTTGCTTACAAACCACTTTATTTCCTGGAATCAGAAATATTCAATATTCATTTTATATAACTTTTCTATATATTTTTTTTTATCTTTAGCTCAAGTCAGAACTTTGATACTACACAACTGAAAAGCTCCATCACACCTCCGCTTCAGGACACAGGTAATCAATTTATCTTCAAGGGAGCCTGTTATATTGCAAATACTATCTGAACTGCAGACAGAAAGAGCTGAGCAGATTGACATATTGCTGAGTGGGAAAAGATTCAGTAGAGCTTTATTCATTTAAAGGGGTTTTGCCACAAAGTAAAATTGACGTGGGAAGTTTGTAAATTAAATAATAAACATTTTCACCATTCATCATCATTATTATAAATTCTGGACCGTTTTTGTCTTAGCTGCTCCTTTAGTGATCCATTGTTTACAGCTCGTCTCCAGGGGATACGACCAGGCTGAGAGCTTCTCAGTCCTGGTCAGACATGCTCAGACATCACCTCTCCTCTCAGGCAGCTACTGAGTGTTCAAACCCCAGGTGCTGTCATTCTACTCCTGTCCTCTATATTCCTTAGTAATTAGCCAAAGAGTGCAAATAAATAAAAAAAGAAACCTCCATGAGGTCTGTGCATTGATAAAGAGAAATAAAAACCATAGGTTTGGTTCCTGCAGGGATTTGAACCGAGGACCCTTGTGCTGTGAGGTAAAAACTTCACCTCTGAGCTACAATGTAGCTCCTTACAGTTCTACACATAAACAGACCTTTCTTTGACTAGAGAGAGGAAAGGCATGGCGATGTCATTCTGCTGGGTCACATGATATGCAATTCAAACAAATCACACACGCCTCCTTCTGAGCACACAGAGCTGAAGAGCTGGATGCAGGAGGTATGAAATGAGATTGTGGCAAAACCCCTTTAACTTACTGCTTATTCTTGGTACCCCACAGCAGAATTCTTTGTTTGGTTTGATGTCTATCCTAATTCTGTTTCTCCTGTCACCTATTGCTGCAGTATGTATCTGCATTCAGTGTAAATTGCCATGTCATGCTCATAGTGTAATATCAGTCACTTGAGAGTTAACCACATTTGGCATGTAATTGCGCTGCAATGCTCCTAAAGTATGCCCCGCATATACAGTAAAATCATAGCACTTGTTGAGTGCTATGATATCCCAACGTATTGGCCAGGGAAAACGAAAGTGATAGGAGGTCGGACCATAGCACTGTTCAAAGTACGCGCTGGCCAGCATGTACTTTCAACAGCAGTTGTACTGTGGCGTGCACCGCAATACGCCGCATGAACATAGCCTAAGAGTATGAAGCAAAGATAGTTGTTATGGTAAGAGGCTAGAGAACATATAGAGTTAGGTAGTTAGTTTCTAGAGGTTCTTCTTCATGAGGTTCTCCTTATGGGGCTTTTTAATGCAATGTACGGTGGAGATGTGACAAAGAGGTCCTGCCCTTGACCTTGGTCCCGTGGAGAACACAGCAAGGCCTTACTCGTCCTGAAGCCTAAATAAATCTGTTCGAAAGCATTAAGTGTGCTTTAACACGGAACGTTTTTTGATGCCTTTTTTGTGCAGAAATGTACAGCATTAACTTCTGTGCCGTTCTCACAAAAAACACATCCAAAAAAATCATCAAAGACGCATCAAAAACACTCCATGCGAAAGCATCCTAAAGAGAAGGAAAAACCTGATGGCCGTCAGGATTAAAAACCTCACACCTGGTGGTATTACATGCGGAGGAAAGTAAGTAGAAGACTTCCCCCATCGTCAATTGAGATCTAGATATCCTCAGGACTCGCTCAACCCACCATTGCTCAGGAAGGTCCCAGGACTCAGGGGGTTAAATTATGCAGCTCCTGCAGGATGTTGATATTTGCTTGATTTACTGGAAAGAGATAAAGGGGTGGTCCCGCTATGCGGAATTCTCATTGCCGGCCACTCGTTAAGAGTGGTCCGGCCCTGCATCTGAATAAGGAGGGCGGTGCTAGCGCCGTCCTCCTCATTCACTGCTATGGAAGTTCTGAGTATAGACGAGTGTTTGTGGCCGGCAACGAGAATTCAGCGTAGCGAGACCACCCCTTTAAGAGGATCATCCTTGCTACAGGCTCACAGACTGTTGGATTGTAATTTCTTGCATGAAGGCTATGTTCAGGTACCACCTAACCCGAAGTAAAGGTAAACTATTATTTTTCTATCTCATTCATGTTCTTCCTGCCATTTTCTTTGCTGCACTAACACCATTGACTTGCTCATTAAACACGTGCAGGCAGTGAAGGGTTAACATCATCTTACCAAGAATTTGTCCCAGGGAAGAAAACCTCAATTTTGATACATCTGCAGTATCCCCTTATCACTGTGCTGTGACCGAGGGAAGCAAGAGAGCTAAAGGGTTATTAGGCCACCGTGACGTAACAACAACCCCCATCCTTTCCTCTGCCTACCCCAGCACACTGGAGTGTGCATACAGAGATAGCTGTCAGTCACTGATAACACCGCCCACTGGACTCCTTAACACAAAATTAGCAGTAAGATAAATTAATAAACTCCAAGGCGACATGTCCTATTAGGGCTGCGCCATTTTTTTGGTGTAGTTTGCGCCCAAAAACTTTTGACGCCGTATTCTCTATATAACTGACCTGTAATACACCAAAACTGGGCTCATGATACGCCAGGCTCAACACATTTGAATGTACCTAAAGTAGGCGCCTCAAATATGCTGACAATGATATGCTATGTGTCTAGATTAGGCGCATCAATTTTACTATGCAAGGTATACCAGATGCCAGGTTTGTTCATTCAGGTGCACTATACACTCATTTAATGCGCCTTAAAACTGGCATGTCGCCACTAGTGTTGCTGAATCTTTCCAAACAAAACTATATTTCCATCTGCTCAGCTCTTCCTTTTGTATGACATGCTGTCTGGAGATTAGATAGCATGTTTAATGTGTCAGGTTCCCTTTAAATATCTGTTGGTGCTCATGTCACACACCAGGCATTTCTTCTTTTGCAGATTGGTTCCATAATTCGAATCCTGCCATCATGATAGACTTGTGCTTAGCTCCTCCATGCAGTACTTTCTGTTGCTCTAGCCCTCACAGCTCCTCCACGCCTCCGGCAGTTACTTTTGGGAAAACAGCTTCTCGAGTGGATACTTCCATAACAGGTGGGGTTCCATGACAAGCATTGGTTAAGTGCAAAGAAAATAATATGTGATTTTCCAAATTTTTGCAAGTTAAAAACTGAAAAGTGTGACGGACACATGTATTCAGCCTTCTATATTCTGATACTCCTAAGAGTATGTTCACACGCGTCTTGTGTCCGTGTGAACATGCGCTTTTGTGATGCATGTCTGAACGGACCCAGACATGCATTTAAAAGGGTTTTGCCAAGAAGTGATTTCCTTACCTAACTGGCTAATGCTGTCCTCTAAAGTCTTGAAAAAAGGGGCAGATAAGAAGTGCAAGCAATGCAAGTGCGGCCAAGAGCTTGCCAGATCAGCTCCTGGTCATAGCTAAAGTAAATGGTCGGGAAACTAAGGGCATGTAAGCAAGGCTGCAGCTCTCACAGGCTTCACTTTTTTAATCACATATATTTAGAAAAGTGATTAACTACCCATTTTGGAGGATCCCACGTCAACATTAGATCGTGGCAAAACCCCTTTAACTATTAGCAGTGTGTTTAACACTGCCGCTAATGTGAAACACGCATTGGCGTTCACATGAGTGATCGTTGCTGCGTGTTTGCATCGTGTCTGTCGGGTCCATCTTTCGGATGTGCTCCAAGAATTGACATGTCATTTCTTGGATTGCATCCGAAAGACGGACCCGACAGATGCGATGCAAAAACGCATCCACATGATCATGTTCTGCCCGAAAACCGGGCGGAAGAATGAACATGTTGTATGTTTTTCATTACGCCGGCCATGTGAAAAACCGTCCAGTGGAAAATCTGTGCAGTGGGGACTGCTGAATGGATTTTCTATTGAGGTCTATGGGGGAGCGTTGCATGTTGGTTTTCAGACGGTTTGTAAAACCGCAAACCATCTGGAAAACCGACAAATAACCTGTGCCGTGGGGACAAGGCCTTATTCTTACATTCCTGCCTAGTTGTCCATTGATTGATATTCTCCGTGATCAAGGGCTTGCACTTGCCCGAAACGCGTTGGAGCGTCAGTATACCCCCTGCTATGGAATAATGGAATAAAGCAGTTTAAAACGAAGTTTTGAAGTCCGCTGGATCTTGTTGTTTTTCTTGATGTTGGGCTCTTGCCGTGAGCCAAGGATACCGGGCGTTGACAGATAACTTACTGCAACAGAATTGGATCAAGCACAGGTGTACAAATGCAGTCCAGAGGTTAATGGTGAGTGCCGACTTCTTTTTATATATATGTGATTGATTGATATATACATTTTCACCACAGATAACACTTCAGTTACAACTAACAGAAAAGCTAAATCCAGAGTCCTGGAAAAGAGTCGGAACTATCTCCAAACACAAGCACGACCTGTAAGTCCTCCACCTCAGTATACCCAGGGAAAAACCAAACATAGTCCTAACAGCTTACCAGGGCAGGACCTACGGAACAGGCGGAGCGTGGAGGAGGAAGAAACCATATCAACTACTGTCTCTGATGTCACCTATGGAAATGGTCAGTCACACCAAAAGATTTACTGTAATGTAGAAAAACAAAGCGGTGTGTAACATGTCCAGAGCCAGAGTCATTGTATGGGTATGTTCACATGGCTGATTTTGACGCTGTTTTCGGAACAGTTTTCAAAGTGTTTCTGCTCCCAAAACAGCATCAAAAAGCCTCCAAAACACCCCTAGTTCATTTTCATTGATTCCTATGTGAAACAGCATCGTAGTTCACACATGACGACGTTTTTACACTAGTTTTAGGCATTTCTTTGGAAGCTGTTTTGGATGCTAAAAAAGAAGCGTCATGTCAATTCTTGAAGCATTTTCAGCACTGAAAATCCATATAGGAATCGATGGAAAACTTCAAAACCTCATCAGGTTTTTAGATGCGTTTCTCAGCGCTGTTTTTTCCCTGGCTATTGATTTGTATGGATGAAAACAGTGCTGAAAACCTCATCCAAATCTTCGTCCAAAAATGCGTCAAAAACGCGCAGAGGAAGATGTCTAAAACCCTTTTCCCTGAAAAGGGCGTTTTTCGACGATTTTTTCCCATACTGTTTTGTTCGCTGAAAAATCAGCATCCAAAAAAAAGCCAGGGTTAACATCCCCTATAATTTTTACCCTTTGGGGCCTCCCCTGCGGGAAGGACTAGAGGGTTTTTTTTTCCCCCCAAAAAGCCCCAATTCCTGTACAAGCTCCCGGGGTTTGGCCAAAAGAAAATTGGCACCCCTTTTAAAATTCTGTCAAAAATTTACCATTTTCTTCCTGAAAATGTTTTAAATCCCCAAAATTCTTTGGTATTATTTTAAATCATTTAATTTGTCTTAAAAATTAAAAAACCACAAAAAGAATTGTCTTTAAAAAGCCAAATTGGATAAAATTTCCCCAAAAAAAAAAAAAAAAAAAGGGGGTGGCCCAAAAAGAATGGAAAGGTTTGAAAAATCATGGTTGCTTCATCAATATTTTTGTAATTAACACACCTTAATTTTCCCTGTGGCACCCTAAAAAGGTGTTGGCAATAACTAAATCACCCCCTTGCACCCAAGTTGCTTGGTTTAAAAAAGTTGACAACCCTCGTCCTTTTGCCCTTGGTAAACACATTGAGCATGGAGAAAAAAAAAAAAAGACCAAAAAAACTTCTAAAGGATTTGGGGAATCCAAATTGTGAGGAACCCTTTGAGAAATTTCACAGAAAAAAAAGAATAATAATAGGAAATATAGAAAACCGTCACACAGATCAAAAAAAAATTGAAAACAATAATTTTTAAATAGTTTATGAAATTAAAAAAAATTTACCCTTTTTTACATAAAAATTCCCCTCACCTTTTTACCCCACTATACAAATATGCACTTTAAATTTTTTCAATATTGTTTCTGAAAAAATTTTTTTAAAAAACCAAAACTGCCCTTTCCCAAAAAAGTCGGGGCCCCGGGTTTTAAATTTGAGGTTTTGATAAATTTTTTTCCGCAGTTTTTTTTTGGAAATTTTTATATTGAGTTTTCTTCCTCTAATAATAACTGAAATAAAAAGAAATGGCCCCCCAATTTAGCAAAAAAATGCACCGAAAAAACACCTAAAAAATGGTAATATTTTCCCCCCTAACCCTTTCAGGAAAAAAGTTGGCCAAATATGTTTCCCAGAGACTGAGTCCCCCAGGGGGATCTAATGTTATCTTTTATGCATCACAATTCTTTTAAATGATTTTTTGATATAAAATAGGGGCTATCGGAAATAAACTTCAATTATCCGAAAAAAATTTTTTTTTGCTACAGTTTTCCCCATTGGTCTTTTTTAAATTGGGGTTCCAGAAAAGGAAAACCAGCCATATCAATTTTTCGAACAATCACAGAAAAAAAAAAAGTTTAATAATAGGAATATAGAAACCTTTTCACAGATCAAAAAAAAATTTCCCAAAAAAACAAAAATTTTTTAAAATTAGTTATAAATTAAAATAATTATCCTTTATACAAAAAAAAAGGGGGCCTCACAAATATGGGCCCTATACAAATATGCAACTGTATATGTATAAAGAAACCGGTTTTTATATCAGTACCATAAAAAAAGAAAAAGGGGACAATGTCTATAATCACAGAAAAAAAGGGAATTGAACCAAATTCCTTTTTGCGGGGTAAAGTGCCCCTATAAAGGGGGGAAAAAATTTTGGTAAAAAAATGTGGTAAAAAAACTCCGGGTTTTCTAAAGCCCTTTGGGTCACAGTAACTCCGTTTCCCCCATTGGACCGGTTATACTCCCCCTAACTAATAAATTTTACGGGGTAAAAAAAATTTAAAAAACCCAAAGAAAAAAAGTCCCGCGCTTTTTCCCCCCAAAGATAGGGGTTCTTCAGGGATAAAAATTTATCCCACCCGTGTTTGAGAGATGATAGGCCTCCAATTTGATGGTTGTTAAAGTGGGGGTTTTAACAAAACAAAAATTTTAAGTATTCCCAAAAAAAGGGCCCAATTAAAAGGATCTGGAAAAATGATGACAGCTTTAACTTTTAAAGCCATCGGAAAAGGGGGGGAATTTAGTAGGGGGGTTTTGGATCATTTTAAAAAAAATTTTAGCATATGTACGATTTTTTTAAAAGTCACTCATGCTATTCTTTTCTCCATGTGACCCTACACCTTATTTTCTATGGGGACCTAAAAAAATTTTAATACAGGCCCTTGACAGAGGTTGATCTCACTAATGAGAGTAAATTTATGATACCAAAAACACCCGGTTTTATCCCTTTTTTTTATCCCCTAAAAAAGAACAAAAGGGTATGACTTTTAAAAAAGGACCCCCCAATATTGTTGGGGTTGTGGTTTTCCTTGTCTAAGAATTTTCATATTTATTTGATAACACCCTGAAAAGGATTTGTGTTGCTTTGCCTTTCATTCATAAAAGGGACACTCCTGTTTTGTTTGAAGTTTGGCCCCGGACTGACAGTTAAAGGCCACACTAAGTGCCTCCATTTGTTTGTGGGAGGCTCTCTATAGCAGCACCCGCATGATTGGGGGGTGCTTTCTGTAAGAAATTTCCTCTTTTTAAAAGGGGTATAATAAAAAGAGAGCATAATCAACTTATCCAACCCTCCTTGTTTCTTTCTTGAACAAAAATTTTTTTCATTTTAAAAGGAAAGATTTCCCCCAGTCGGGGGTACGGGAAGGGGAAAGCCCGGGTGCCCCCTCGTTTTGAAAAAATTTTTTCCCTGGGCGGGTGGGAGGCTACCATTGTGTTTTAGTGACAATGACCTCCCCCATTCGGATTTTTAATCCTGTTTTTTTATTTTAAATTGACGATACCCCAAATTTTTTTTGGTAAGGGGCCCACAAAAGGCTTGATGACTTTGTGAAAGGGTCTCAATTTAAAAATTTTTGGCATAAAAATTTCATTTCAGAATTGATGACGTGTGCCTTCCTTTTTGGACCCTTTTTTATTTTTAAAAATTTTAAATTGGGGGCAATTTTCAAAAAAAAACCCTTTTGGGAAACCAAACCCGGACTAATAGTCTCCTCCGGTGGAGAGTTCCCAACCCTAAAATTTTTAAAAAAAGGGGAAACCCAAAAAGGGGCAGTTTCTCCAAAGTTGGAAAAAACAGCTCCGGGAAAGGGGGATATTTTTTTTCCAAGAAAGGGGACCTTAAAAAACGGTTTGGGATGGGGGTTTTACCCCAAAAAAAGTCTTTGGGATGGGGGCATTTGTCAAGGAAACTTGAAAGTGATAGATCGAGACGGACCAATGGTGTGGACAAACAGAAATTTCCCCCCACAAATAAAAACTATGGGGATCGGGGCAAATTTTGACGGGGAAAGAATTAGCGAAGACTGAAATTCTAGATACGGGGGTTTCCTTGAGGTAAAGATCAGGTTTTAAAAAGATGCCCCTCCCTTTTTTTTTCCCTTTCAGATTCCCATTCAGGAAAGGAAGTTTCATTGAGGATAGATGGGGGTTTTTTAAAATTCCACCTAAAAAAAAAAGGGGCCCTTGGTTGGTTCAAAAACCACTAGGAACCTTTCGGTGGGGGAAAACCCCGGGTTGGCCTGTCCATTTTTTTGAGCAGTCAAAGACTTTCACTGTTTTTTTAAATCAGTTCGTAAAATTGGAAAGAAAATTTTTTTTCCAACTGTAAAGTAAAGGGAAGAAATTTTTTTTATGCTTTTGAAATTCCCCGTTAGGATATGTTGGAAAGACTAAGAGGGCAATTTAGAAGATGAGTTGGCGAGCATTTTAGGGGACATTTAGGGGATAAAAAGGAAACAAAAACCGATAGCTCGACATATATTTGATTGTCATTTTAATGAACCAACACACCTGAAATTTTTTGTTTATTGAGGTCGTTTAGGAAATCACCTCGGGGGGGGTGATTGGGGTAAAAAACTGCTTAAAAAAAAAACCGAGTGGAAATTTTAATTTCATACTAAAGACCCCGTTTGGGGTTTAAAAGAAAAAATGCCCAAATTTTGGGTGTTTTTTATAATATTTTTTTTTAATTTTTAGGGGGTTTTTTTTTTTGGGTTTTTTTTTTTTTTTTCTTGGTCCTTTTCTTTGGATTTGTTGATAAAGGGGAATCAGTTGAGAAAATCAAAAAACCCTGTGTTGGGGATAGTTTTTTTATTATCAATTTCTGTCAGAGTATAAAATATTTCTATTTCTTTTTTGTCTTTCTGCCATTCCTTTATTTTAATTCCCTTTAAAATTGGTATTTTTATCCAAATTGGGGTTTTTTAAAGTTAAAACCCCTTTTGTACCCCGATATTGATCTTGATGATAAGCCTCCTGTTAAATTGGGTTTACCATTATGCATTTTTCCAAAATTTATTGTATAGTTGTGGGCGCCCGAGTGCGCCCTTGTTTATGAGGCGCGTGTGCACTTTTTTTTAGGTTTCCGGGGGCGGGGACCAAGGGCCCTCGGCGTTTTCACTCGTTCCGCCAGTCCTTTGTTCCCTTTTGGGGGGACGTGCTTTGAAAATTTCTTTTTGTTTTGCCACTTCCCGGTTTTTTTTACTTCCCTTTGGGGGAACGGGAGGTCCGAAACATTTTTGGTTTTTTTTTTTTTTTTTTTTTTTTTTTTTTTTTTGTTTTTTTTTTTTTTTCGTCCTTTTTTTTTGCTATTTAGCATGTGCAAAAGGGCCCTTTGGGTCCTGTATCATTTTGAGTAAAATGGCATTTATTGGCGGGGTAGTTTAAATTTTGGGTTTTTAGGGGGGGGTATTTTAAAATGAAAATACGGTCTGGGATTACTTATGGCCTCATCATGCCAACACTTTTTGGGCCATCACATTTTCCAACACATAGTATAATTTTATCCCCTGATAACCATATCTTGGGGAAAAGCGTCCGGGACTTATGTCTGTGTTCCTTTATTTTTTGTTTCTATATAATTTAGTTTGTTAGGGTAAGTCGCCAGAGGTGGGGGGCGCCCTTTTGGGGCGAGTGCCCCATCTGGATTTGGACTTATAGTGTTTGCATAGTGCTTTTTCTATTATATGGGATTTAAATGGTCCAATGGGCTAACGGGGTTTAACCCGTTTACAAGGTTTTTCAGAACCGTGAGTTTTTACCACATTTTTTGTACCATATTTTCCCCCTCTTATAGGAGCCTTCTCCCTGCTAATAAAGGGGATTTGGGGACAAAGTCTTTTTTTGCTGTGATTAGCCAGACATAATTCCCCCTTTTCTTTTGTAAACTAGGTATGATTTACACCGGGGGACTTTATACATATACAGTTGGGTATTTGTAAGTGGCTATATTTTGGGGGCCATTTTTTTTTAAAAAGGATAATTTTTTTAATGCAATCTATTAAAGATTTAAATTTTTTTTGGGAAATTTTTTTTTTTGATCTGAAAGCCTGAGCAATCCCCAAGGCTGCAAGTTTTCCCTCTCCAAAAAAACCTGAATGTTCCTGTTCTAAACCGGGCGCCCCTGTCATCAAGAAGTGTAAAGTCCTTTTGGGACTGTAATAAAAACCCCCCTAGATTTGGGGGGGCGGCCCATGGCAATTTTGGCAACCTTCCCCAGATGTTTAAAATTTCCCCAAGGCAAATGTTTCCCAACCCCCCTAAGTAAATTTCCCATGGGAAAGTGGGGTCTAACCTCCCCAGATTTAAATCCCCGGCACTGTTGGGAAAACCTTTCCCCTTGGGTTTGGGCGGAGCCCCTGGCCGTGGGTAAACCCCCAATGGGGACTGTGGCTAACCTCCCCGGGTGTGGACGGAAAAAAAAAAAAATTTTAAAGAGGGGATTTAACGCAAGATTTTTGCGGGTTTTTTGGAAAAAAAGTACCTCGACTAAAAATCAAAAAGTTCAAGTCCCTGAAAACCGAGGGTACAACCCGTGTCAAAACCCGTACTATCCTCTGCGTCCCGAATGAAAAAAAAAACTGTATGGGAGGATACCCAGGGAAACCCCACTTTTTTACCCCGAACATAAAAAAGCCAGGGTGGAGTTTTCCCCCAAATTACCTGAGAAAGCCTAAAACGTTTTTTTGGAAAAAATGTTTTCAGGTCAATGGACAAAAATAGAGCTTTTTGGGGGGGAAAAGGATAACATTGAGTTTAAAGGAAAAAAAATTAGGCATTCAAAAAAAAAGAAAAATGGTCCCCACAGTCAAACCTGGCGGGGTTTCCCCGATTTTTTTGGGGTTTTTTGCCCCTGGCCCCTGGACTGTTGACCCTGGCATGGCATTATTAAATTGAAAGGGGCTACTAAACCCAAAAATTTTTCAGCTTTAAAATTTTGGGGGGCCCCTTTTTAAAAAAGCGGGTTTTTCCCTCAGAAGGGGCAAAGGGGTTCCCTTTCCCGCAGGGCAATGACCCAAAAAACCAAATTCAAAAAGCACTAAGAAAATGGTTTGAGAGAAAAAAATGGAGACTTCTAAAAATGGCAGAATGAGTCCAGACCCTGAGTCCCATAGAACACCTTTTGGAGAGATCTCAAAATGGCAGCTTGGAGAAGGCGCCCTTCAAATCTCAGGGACCTGGAGCAGTTTGCCAAAGAAGAATGGTCTAAAATTCCAGCAGAGTATTGTAAGAAACTCATTGATGGTTACCGGAAGCGGTTGTTCGCAGTTATTTGGCTAAAGGTTGTGCTACCAATATTAGGCTGAGGTGCCAATACTTTTGTCCGGCCCATTTTTGGAGTTTTGTGTGAAATGATCAATGATTTGATTTTTTGTTTCATTCTCTTTTGTGTTTTTTCATTGCAAGCTAAATAAATGAATATATTAATACCAAAGAATTTGTGATTGCAATCATTTTCAGGAAGAAATTGAGTATTATCTAACAGAATTGCAGGGGTGCCAATACTTTTGGCCACCACTGTATATTTGGTATTACAGCTAACTCCCATTACATTGCAACTGCCAGTCTTGGTCATCAAGGTTCTTTAAACACATGCATGTATGATAGAGCAGCCCTCTACCTTTCATTTGTGACTTAATGTAATGTCTTTTGCAGGATCTCGGGCTTCGGTCTCTTCTGTTCGGCTAGTAGAGACTGATACACTGCTTACAGATAAGTTATGTGCCTCCAAAGACACCTGCAGGTGAGTCAGGCTTCAGTAAAGCGTCTATAAGGATGAGAATGCACTATTGGCGACATGTCCCAATACGCAAACGCCGTTTTTCTGGTCTATTTTGCGCCAAAAACACTTCTGATGCCATATTCTCAATGTAAATGAACTGTCGTACACCAAAACTGGGCGCATTATATGCCAGGCACGACACATTGTAATGCACCTAAAAATGATACACTGTGTGCCTCCATAACGCAATGCGCCTAGTGAGGCGCATTACATATACCAGTAATGATATATTATGCCCTTCGTTGCGCGATGCGCCTCAATAGGCGCATTACATACACTGCCAATGTTATGCTATGTGCCGCGATTTGCACAATGCGCCTTTTTTAGGCGCATCATTTTTACTATGTAAGGTATACCTGACGCCAGAGTTTTTACTTTCTGGCGCACTTTACACTGATTTAATGTGTTTAAAAACTGTCACATGGCAATTTTCGGACATGTCGCCTTATGTGTTTGCGACGCAATATGTATCTGCAGGATGTTAAGTTTTTTTTACATGTTAATGGCAGAACCACAATGTAATGTTGACGCTGCATTCAGCCTTTTTTTCTTATGTTCATGCGTTACCGGTGGATTTTAACTGGTTTATCTACATGGTAAACTTGACAGCACTGTTAGGACATTTTCACACAGCGTTTTTTGAAATGTAAATTTACGCTTCCAAAAAAGTCTGATTAGAGGCGTATTTTGAAAAATCCTATCCCCATTTTTGACTATGGGGATTTTACAGGCGAAAAACGCCTCAAGAATTGCATCCAAAAAACGACTCGCAATTATAGTTGTGAAATACGATTCATGTGAATGACAAGGCATATTTTACATTATATTCAATGGGATTGATTTGAGACTTGTTTGAGGCGGATTTTGGGCTGTTTTCCAACGCCTAAAACGCGCTTAAAAACGCCCCAAAAAACATACACTTACTGGGTTAGCCAAACCATCTGCAGCTGGGGCAGGAGTAAAAAACTGTGTTAGTGTGGAAGGAATAGATTTAATGAATCAAGACCACAGAAAATAACAATGGACCTCAATTATCAAAACTGGCTCTTGGTAAAACCTATCAGTACTCAGATTTAATTGCTTTTAACTGCTCTAAAAAAATGAAAGCTAATCTATGATCGGTTGCTCTGGGCACCAAAAACTGTCTAAGGGGACGTTCACACGGAGTATTTTCATTGCGGACATTTGCATTGTATTCTCGTTGAAAACTTGAGAATTTCAACGAGGAAACAATGCGGACTGCCCAAGGCGGATTTCTCTGCCTCTATGATCAAGTAGTGACGGTGCATAAAAATACTTGAGTAATACTTTAGTGTCATCTAGTGTCTCAGCCAATGAGAAGTGTTCTACTGGTGGTTTGGTTGCTTATTTAGGGGTCTATTGGGCGCACAATATGCCCCAAAAATGGCGTGTGAACATACCCTTACTGCTAGATACGGTTGATAAATGAGGCCCAATATTTGCAAATGGCAAAATAATGGTAATCAAAAAACAAATGGTGTGATCTAAAACACTATCTGCACCATATTGAGTGCCGAAACTGCAAATGACATAACACACTTGAAAAGAAAGGACAACGCAACTGTAGTGTCCTTCCTCACCTTTACATTATGGACGCACAGTTGATTTTTACATGGAATCTGATGTGGATTACACATTGGATTCTGCATCAAAATCCATGTTCCAATCAATAAAATGGGAAATGCATGTCGTAGATAGGTAACTGGTTCGTATCGAGGAGCAGCCATGAAGAGGATTTCCCAAGATTTGAGAAACAGCATCATTCAGCTCATTGAGTGGCCTCTTGGTTGAGAAAATTGCTAAACATGTGAGGCCATCACAGCTGGAAGAATAGGAGATGAAGTTCGTCCATCCATTCAAAAGCCAAGAGGTGGACGTCCAGACAAAAAAAAAAATCGGGGTAAACAAGTCGGCTCATCACAAGGTCTATCAGTTCTTATGTGACAAACATGGCAGTGGAGGTGGCTCATAGCCTTCGTAAGAGTGAGATCACTTAAGCCCATGCAAGCACCGTGCAAAAGTCTGATATGGTGGCCGAAAAAAGGTGAAGAAGCCCCAAACCCATTCTTGTCATAAGAAGCGTTGGCTCGAGTTTGCAAAAAAGTAAAAAAAATGGAAGATTGGAAACTGGTGATTTGGAGTGATCAGATGAAAGTCAATAGACCGGGCTCTGATGGGGGCAAATAGGTTTGGAAGAATCAAGGGCAAAGGGGGCCAATGGATCAAGAAATTTAAGGAACTGGGAAGCCTGATGATGCAGAGTTGTTTCACAGCCAAAGACATTGGGTACTTGACCAGGATTGATGTTGATCTCAATGCTGAGCTATATGTGAGTATCCTGCAAGATGAGTTACTTAGTAGACTCCAGTACTATGGGTATGAAAAGGACGACACAGAGTTCCAGCAGGACAACAACCCGAAGCAGACGTCAAGGTTGGAGAAGGAAAGGTTCAATGACAATGAAGTAGAGTTGCTGTATTGGCCTCCAAAGACCTAAACCCAATCGAACACTTGTGGGTAGAGGTGTGGAAAAGGCTGTAATCGTATCCAAGTCCAGTCTGCACCAACACTGGGAACGTCTAGAAGAGACCTGGGATCAGATTTTGGTTGAGACATGCTTGAGTCTGATCAAGAACCCAGAAGGAATCAGGTAGTGCTGAAAGCCAAGAAGTGGATTTACCAAATGCTAACAAAATAAAAATTAACATTTAGATTTTTAGGAGCAAAAACAGTAACAATAAGGTTACATGACAAGAATCTGCAAAATCAGCAGATGCTAAATACTTGAAAGTCAAATTTATATATAAGATAGGTAAGATGATTGTCTATAAAATCATGGTAGCCTCATGTACAAAGCTGTAGTGGACTGAGATATGGAGCCTGAAAGTCAAAAGATCAAAACATTGTTACCCTAAATGTATGTTCCACCTAAATAGCTTGATAATTGTATCATAGGGGAATAAAAAGCCTGATGTTACCATTTTACTACAGTAAAGTTATCACGTAAACATGCGCCGTGTATGAGGGAATGGGAGTCGGAGTTAGGGAAATTGAGGAGTCGGAGATTTGGCTTACCGACTCCACAGCCCTGACAGAACCGAAGAGGACGTTCACATTGCGGATTTACAGCATGTACCTTTGCACACCACAAAATGCGTTAGTTGAAATTACGTGCTTGCTAGTGCGTAGTTTCAACGTGAAAATGACGCTTAGTGCCCGAAGCCGATTTCTGCCTTCTATTCTTTATTATTTCATGGCGCATATACGGCTAAAAGAATTGACATGCCAACTCTTTTCAGGCATGCCGAAAAACATGGAGAGTAAAATACATGTCGTGAAAATAACAGTACATATTTTACATTGCAGTCCATAAGGCAAGTTTACAACATTGTTTTGGGCGTATTTCAGCCAATATTTCGGTGCAAAATACATGAGAAAATACGCCATGTGAACGTACGTGAATGGTCATTTATGGCACAAGAAAAAGAAGCTTGTTACAATTACATGATCTCATGCTATATATTTTTGTCTCTTTACAGTGCAGGGAATTACACATATTTTCTCCCACTGAAAAAGTACAGCTCTTTAACAGGCCATATTACTATGGAATTCAAGTGAGTGTCCTCAACCCAAACTAAAACAAAAACAGAAACGTTTTCTGTAACTACCTGTTTTATGAAGCACTAACCCATCATCTCTCTGTCTAGTTCCTCTTCTCCAGTCTCAGTGAATTTCTGCGAAGCAACACCTGGCAAAAACTGTGAAATATCTGTAAACATGGGTTCTTCCGAAAATCAGAGCTGCTCTAAGGTAGATACACCAAAGGTTTAATGTTTATTTTCCTTTTACCCAACTGTATTGATCTCAGGTGTAAAGGAGGCTTCCAAGCATGTTAGTGCCCATGTTGGAGGCTACTACCACTGAACGTACAAGATTTGTTCAAAATTAGAAATAGATTACTTTATTCTTCTAAAAACAGCACCACACCTGTCCAAAGGCTGTGTGTGGTATTGCAGCTCTGCCCTATTTATTTAAATAAAATCTGAGCTGCGCTATCATACACAACCCATGGACAAGTGTGGAGCGGTTTCTTTCACAAGCAGTGAGCAGTAACAGGGGGGGAGGGGAAAAAAAAGAGGAAAAAAAATTACAAAATTACTACACAGTCGAGTCCCATTGTTTTCACCACCAGCTAATATCCAAAGTAACTCCCGTGTTCAGCTAAATGGGCTGGGAGTGACTGAATGAGGTCCTGGTAGGTTGTTACAGGTATCTGGAGCCAACTGTATCCCATAGCTACTGGACAGTGCATTGGGAGAATCCACAGAGCAAACACAACCATCAGGGTGGTCCCACAGATGCTCAGTTGGGTTCAAGTCTGTGGACTCAGGATAGCACTTGGGAAGTCTTGATTATGCTCTTCCAATGGCGGACATTTCTAGATGTGTGACATGTCGCATTGTCTTGCTGGAAGATCCCATCTGCTTCAAGGAAGATAGTATATACGAGTGTAAGGGTATGTTCAGATGGCATGTTGGATCCGTTTTTTTTATTACATGACAAATGCATTGAAAACTGCATCCAAAAAACGTATCCAAAAACACATCTGCATTTTTCAGATGTTTTTCAATGCGTTTTCTTTCAAATCACAGACATTCAAAATTCAATCCAATGCGTTTTTCAGATGCGAAAAGCGCACCCCAAAACATACCCAAAAGTGTGTTGCGTTTTTGGATCCGTTTTTCAGGCTCCAAAACCGCACTCCATTGTTTCCTATAGGGATTTCACTTGCGTAAAATGCAAGTAAAATTGACATAATTCTTTAAACGGATCCGAAAAACGCATCGAAAAGACGCAAGTAAACACGTATCGCCGATCACTCATCTAAATGGCGATGTGTGTTTTACATTGAAACTAATGTAAATCACACTGCACACTGTTAAATGATTTTTGGCCGTTTTGGTCAAAACGCCAACCCCGGGGTCATTACGGTAATACCCTAAGGAGACCAAAGGGAAAGGTTCCTAAATCCCCCGTTGGGGGGAAATGCCTTCACATTTTTTGGGCGGGGGCCAAAAAAAATGCCACGCCCCCCCTTTCCCCCCCCCCGACCCGATCCCTTTTTGCGCTCCCAAAACCCTCCCTAATAAGCCTGTCAACCCCCAGGAGACCCCCATTCCATTATTCTCATCTCTAGCCGGGAGAAGATTCTGTTTATGAAGGTCCGAACTAGACCGAAACTTACCCAAATGAGAATCCTTTATCAGGAATATATATTTAAAAAATTCAATATATGTGCTAAGACCCTTGTTGATTCATAAAAACCGGAATGTACTAAATATATTTTGAATGGAGTTTTTGTATTGAAGAATACAGACGTTTTGAAAAGCACCAGTAAAGAGACAAAGTAGAAAATTTATCAATAGATTGCCGCCAATTTTGTCTAGATCTAGAATTCATGTGTTTTGGGCTGGCACCAACATTTATAGAACAGTGCCGGGGACATATGTTTAAAGAGAACCTGTCACATAGGTTATGCCCCCTTGCTGAGGACAGCAAAGCAAGTGTCAGACCTGCTGTTTCCAGGCTGTGTCCCTTTTTCTGTAAGATGCTGCAGTTTTCGTGGTATTTAATGCTCAAATCTGCAGTTTCAGCCAGAAGAGTCATTCAAGAGTCCTTCAGAAGTGTGTTTTTTCCAACCCGCCAATCGGAGGCTAACCCCGCCCACCTCAACTGACAAACCTATTACATTGAATAGGCAGAAACAAGTGAATAACTGTCAGTGGGCGGGGCTAGCCTTTGGTGGGTGGAGCTAACACCTGCTCATGAATAAGATTTGAGGGGTAAATGCTCTAAAACTCCAGCATCTTACAGAATAAGGGACACAGTGCTGGGAAACAGAAAGGGCTGACACTGGCTTGTGCGGCCCTCAGCAAGGGGGCAAAAATCATGCGACAGGTTCCCTTTCAAATAAAAAGTGTACACTGTTCTGTACTGACTTTACATTAATGGAGGAAGGAAGTGTATATCTCAAAATGGGCCCCCCCCCACACTCCCGGTAAGGTTTTATACATAAAAACTAAAATAGCTACAAAACATGAAAAACCAAATAAAATTTTCCCCTTTTTTTCAAAACTAACAGTAAAACGGTCTTTGTTGTCCACAGCAAGCAATCAAAGCTCCGCTTTAATTTTTCCAGAGAAGTTTAACAAATTAAAATGGAGCGCTTGATCCTATGAGCAACAAAGTCAGTGTTACCGTTACAGTTTTGATAAAGGAGGTCCATTATCTTACATATACTTAAATCTAATGAAACTAAACAAATTCATGAAATGATCCCTTTAAGTACTTCTGTTTTCTTTAAAAGGTCCCAGGTAACAGGAAGGGAATCCTTTTACAATACACTATATTGAGATCAAGTCCAATATCCATTACACATCATTATGAGCATGTGGTTGCTAATAGTTTTTCCTATATGGTAACAGTGTAACGGTCTCTTTGCACTAGGTCTCAGGAGTCTGTGCTGCGCCAGCCCCATCAACATATCATTTGTGGTCTCTACAGCTGTTTCCCTCCCAGGATTTCTCATTCCACCTTCGAGTGTCCCCTCCGGTGAGTAATGCGCGTCCTTCGCTCATCTAAACTGCACACATACACACTACTGGCATAGAATGAAACACACATTCTTTAAAGGGGTGATCCAACCATAGACCTGGCTGTACTCGGAACTCTCACCGATTTCAATGGGAGAGTCCCAACCAACTTCCTGTTGAAGAGAGGGGTTTCGGAGCTCATTCTCAAGATTGTGCGGATTCTAGGGGTGTAGCCCACACCTGTCAGACATTGATGTCATATTCTATAGATATGCCATCAACGTCCATGGGGAGACAAACCCTTTAAGTAAATGTCCACCATCCCAAACCATTTCGAGTCTTACTGGGTCCAAAATTTTGTAGCAGTTAAAATCGGTCTTTCCGATACAGAGCTTCTAATATCCTGCATGGATATAAGGAATAGTTTTTAGTATAGCGCCAGCCGTTTTTAAAATTTTTTATGACTTTAGTGTGTCTACCTTCCTAAATGTACCGAGGTGGTCTTGCTTCTCTCATCTCAACTGAAATTGTGGAGGGATCCCGGATATCTCGGATACTGCAGGGTTTCTCAGAGTAGATATTTAGTAAGCACACTTGCAATCTCTTTTGCTGCCGAGTGTAGAAGCCGCTCCAGCTTATACATCAAGCTTTGTAAAAAAAAACCAAAAAAACTGCATGTATTAAAGGGGTCTTACACCAAGGTAAAATCACTAGCTGTGAGCCACTACACTGTAGATATACTTAACCCCATATACTTGAGCAGGAACTCCCGTAGAGGCATATGTGGCTTTATACATCGGTAGATCCCCGTTCACTAGCTGCAGACAATGGGACAAAGTAGGATATTTCGAGGCTTTCCAATTTAAGAGAATAGTTTTCCTAGCGTAGAAAAGAAGGAGTCTGTATAGAGCTCACTCTTGTTTGGTTGGGACTAATTCCTCTACTAACCATAAAAGGCTATTACCTGGGGCACAAACATTTGGAAAAACCTAATTCAAAGTCGAAAACTCATGAACGGCAACCCAAAAACCTTTTATTACTGGACATTCCCACACCAGCTGCAGTATAGTTCCAGATTCTTGATTACATCTAGTACAAGTATCAAAGGATAATCAATACATTTGCTTAAGTCAGACAGGAGTTAAATAAACCCTATGGCACTTAGGACTGCAGCCCTCCAGGAGGACCTCAGTTCTTCCACAGCCGTCTCATCCATATCCTGAACATCCCTGTTCCCCCTTTCAAAAGAAGATACTGGCTTTTGCAGGTTTTCCCTTCTAGCTACTTATAATAGTGGGCCACATTGATGTGATTTCTAGTCCCCCAAATAGCACCTCACAGATACTGTCTGATCTGGATTGCCTTATGTTTGTCTTTTCCTCTTTTATGCCTTACTTATACCCCTTACATTGTAAGTGATAGTTTGACTCAACTGTTCATAGGTTATTTACTGTTAGGCCCCGTTCACACGGCTTATTCTGCCGCGGATTGGCGCCGTACTGCGCGCCGGATTTGCAATGCAGTACGGCGCCAATCCGCGGCAGCAATTACGGTAATTCACTGCTCTCATAGAGAACAGTGGAATCCGTCGCTCCTCCCCGCTCGGCGAATCCGCCGCGGGGGGAGAAAGTGACATGCACATTATTTACGGCGCGGACGCCGTAAACAATGCATTGTCTATGGGCCGGGGAGCGGCGCCCCCACCGCGCTCCGGCCCCGCCCCCGTCCCTTATTCACGGCGGATTTGTGCGCTCAATACGGCGCACAAATCCGTCGGAAATAAGCCGTGTAAACACGGCCTTACCTATGTAATTGTATATTGCAATGCCAAAAATAAAATTTTAAAAAACTAGCTGCGAGCAAACCTTGCATGAGAATAGAGAGGGGGGCACTTGCGGACATCCTCTCCATTCACTTCTATGTGAGCTCCTGAATCTAGCTGACTGATTGTGCTCGGCTATATCCAGGAGCTCCTATAGGAGTGAATGGAGAGGAGGACCACTAGCGCGCCATCCCTAATCTCATGTAAGGTTGGTTGGCTTGCAGCTAGCGGTGAGCAATCTGTGCAGGGGATTTTACCTCGTGGTAAAACCGCCTTATGCTCTTTCTTGAATGGAGGCTGCAGGTTGTTAAAATTTAATCATGTAATGTCCGAGCTGCCGTCTTAGAGGGGTTTTGGCAAGAAGCGAGTTCCTAACCTAACAGGCTGATACTCCCCTCTTGAGGCTTGAAAAAGGGTTGTTGTGTTTCTGTGTTTAAAAAAAAAGTAGTACCTCCTCTGTGATGTCATAGCTCCACCTCCCATGCACGCTCCTGATACTCAGTCTCTGTAGTTGATCAAACATTGTTTTGCTAATCCACAGAGAACTGTATTGTGCATAAGCTATATATAGCTTTTATTTCTCCCTCTTATTTGCTCAGAAGAGAAGTTAAGCTCAGCAGGCAACCTTCTTTCATTCCATCAGGAACAGAGAGAAGGGGGCTGAGCAGAGAGCCAGGGAGTGTCTGCATGTTTACTCAAATAATTACATTACAACCAGTGGATTGTGTATACAAAAGACACAGGATCTTTCTCCCCAGTCCCTTCTAAGCTCATTCATGTTCCCTGCCATCAGATAAGAAGTGAAAACAACGCAAGCGCGGCCAGATTAGCACCTGGTCGTGTCTAATGTAAACTGTCAGGAAACCAAGGGCATGTAAGGAAGGTTGTAGCTCTCAGAGGCTTCACTTTTTTTGATGACATATATTTAGAAAAGTGATTAAATACCCATTTTGGAGGATCCCATATCCAGATCGTGGCAAAACCCCTTTAAGCAAGACATTAAGAAATTAATTCAGAATTTTGGACCTAAAATGTAATGGTGGACTCTCATGAAGACAATCCCTGTCAATTTGCCCTATCTCTGGGACTTCTATCAGTCTGCAAGAGCAGTTCCCACTTGAGCAGACCCGAGTAGGCTCAGACTGGCTCACAAGGGAAATTCTTGGTAGGGATCTAATAAAATCACTTTTGAGATCAGCTCACAGCTTGCTACAATCCAGCCTCACAGAACAGAGGCCACGCCTGCACATTTCTCCCTGTTCATTTCTATGGGAGTTCCAAGTACAGATGTGCCTGGGTATATTCGGAACTCCCATTGGCATAAATGGGAAAGAGTTGCGCAGCGTGGCCATGTCCTCGTTCACCGAGGTCAGTGCAAACCGCCTCAGAGGAGATTTTATCAGATAGCAAAACCTTAAGGCTGGGTCTTAACTCAATTCCTTTTTTCTCCCATAGGGTGCATTAGGATGTTATGACGTTTCTGTGGATCCTTCAGAAGTTACAGACTATTATTTCAATTTTTACCGACTCTGCAACTGATACACTCATTGATCAGCTGGAAAACCCTACATTTTCCCCTTGCAATTGGACAGCTCATTTGTCCTCCCTTACCCCCAAGTTACCCAGACTGCAGGCAGCCACGGGGTAATCCCACCCGTCACTGGATGTGCAACACTGGACCAAACCAAGCAGCACTGGATCCTACTGGGACCAACTGGAAGTCGGAAGGCATTCACACTGGAGACACAGGGAACTATCCCCAAGCAAGAACCATGGGATTTCTCTTGTTCAATGAAAGAAATTAATGGCTGAAGATTCTTCTCCATCCTAATGATTTTGTATATTTAATATTCTGATTCTGTTACAACGCTTCCACCTTATCTTGACCATCCCAATACTTAATCGAAGTTGCCGGGACAGCGTCATCAGTCCTGCAGTCCTTCTAACTGGTGCAATCTGAACTGTTGGATGCCACCACCACAGCGAGGGCTGCAGAATCCACTACAAGTTACTGAATACTGGAACAGGTTTCATGTCTTATTGTATTTTATGTGAATTTTTTTTTCTTGTTTGTGTTTTGTATTTAATTCCCTAACCACAGAAGTGCACTTAATCGTAACATGGCAGTCAAGGACC
>JAODAL010051729.1:0-26495 GCA_025379985.1 Phyllomedusa bahiana | reverse complement strand
ATAAGGGCCCCCTGACGGGGAACCCTAACCCTGACTTTTGAAAAGCTAGAATACCCAAAACCGTCCCGACTTGTTTCGACCAGCCTCAAACCTTTTCTGATCTCCTCAGAAGACGAACTTAAGACATACATGCCAACTCTCCCGTTTTTGGCGGGGGGGTCCCGCTATTTGGGGTCCCCCGCCCTCCCGGGGGAGTTGGCATTTCTCCCGCCGCCAGCAGGCGGCGGGGGGTCCTTTAAATGACCGCGGCGCCGGAGTAGCATAGTGCGCTACTCCGGCGCCGCCGGTCCGTTCCCACGGGCGGGTGAAGCGGGCGAGGGCCCGCTCACCCGCCCGGGTCTCCTGAGCAGGGAGAGGCGGGAGGGATCGTCCCCCTCCCTCCTCCCCCTGTATGTCCGGCGCCGCTGTGTGCCGTAAAACACATGTTCAGCGTCACAGAGGAAGTGAGCGCGGCTGCACTCACTTCCCCTGTGACGCTGAGGAGAAACGGCTGGAGTGGCCGCTTGAAGGAGCCTGGTCAGGTAAGTGGATTTTTTTTATTTTATTTTTATTAGTTTTAGGGGGCACTATCTGGCTACAATGGGGGGGCTACCTGGCTAAAAATGGGGGGTCTACCTGGCTACAATGGGGGCAATACCTGGCAACAGAGGGGGCACTACCTGGCCCAACAATGGGGGCACTACCCGGCAACAGAGGGGGCACTACCTGGCTAACAATGGGGGGACTACCCGGCTAAAATGGGGGCACTACTGGCTAACAATGGGGGCACTACCTGGGGTACAATGGGGGGCACTACCTGGCTACAATGGGGGGCACTACCTGGTTACAATGGAGGCCCTACCTGGCGACTAATGGGGGCACTACCTGGCTACAAAGGGGGGACTACCTGGCTACAATGGGGGCACTACCTGGCTACAATGGGGGGTCTACCTGGCTAACAATGGAGGCATGGGGGCACTACCTGGCTAACGATGGGGGCACTACCTGGCTAACGATGGGGGCACTACCTGGCTAACAATGGGGGCATGGGGGGGCACTACCTGGCTAACGATGGGGGCACTACCTGGCTAACAATGGGGGCACTACCTGGCTAACAATGGGGCACTAACTGGCAACAGAGGGGCACTACCTGGCAAACAACGGGGGCATCTACCTGACACCAGAGGGGGCACTACCTGGAAAGCAATGGGGGCATCTACCTAGCCAACAGATGGGGCACTACCTGTCAAACAATGGGGGTACTACCTGGCAAACAATGGGGGTACTACCTGGCAAACAATGGGGACACTACCTGGCAAACAATGGGGGGCATCTACCGGGCAAACAATGGGGGGCATCTACCTGGCTACAGAGAGGGCATCTACCTCCCTTTGTAAGGGGCACTCCTGGTTATGGGGGGCTACTACCTGGCTATAAGGGCATCTACCTGGCTTTCTTCCAAAGCCGTTATGCAGTTAGGTGGAGTAGGTGTGGCATACCGTCAAGATGGGCGTGTCCATGCAAATTTTTCCCACTAATATCTCCTGCTTTTTCATTTTCAAAAGTTGGCAACTATGATTTAAGAGGAAAAAATACACAGAGAAAGGAGTACTAGGCTAAAGACATTTAACTTCAGCTATTCAAACATAATCAAGATAGAAACATGTGATAAGATCCCATATCACAGTTTATTAATGCATAGGTTTTATAATAACACAAAAGCAGTAATGTGAGAGCGGGGGGTGAGTTATATACATTACCAGGGATGATAGGGAAATTTATATCTGCCTATCCCACATCAGTGGACCGTCTTACCACCCTGCATAATGCAGTCCACAGCCCTCATTAAGGATGTTATCTGTGGCTCTGTTCGTCCTCTCTAGCCCTGTGTGGGCACTTGCAGCATCGGCTGCATTTACCTGGAGGAGACTGTTGGTCTGGGTCAGCTGATAACATCACATGGCTTTTAAAACCACCAGTATGCTGAGGACACCCGACCTTACATCTCCGGCCCAGACATTAACTCTCTACTGTCCAAGATCCCAGATTGTCTGTCGTCCAAAGCTTCCAGGGCCAGGACAATGGGTAGTCGAGGGTAGGCGACTGCGTAGGGCGCTACTTCATCCCTGGGAGAAAAGGGGGGCACAAGGAGGCATGGAGTGGACTGAATTTTCCGTTTGGGGGGCACTTTATGCCTTTTTAAATAGGCACCAGAATTTTACTTGTCCCCATTTTCGTCCCTACTTCTCCAGGCCCCATGTTCATCGGCTACATCGATTAGTGTTTTGGCCTGTCACCGCCGTCCTCCTCAACAGTGTCGCTTTTACAAAGCCTGACCGCTCGCAACAAAACCCCCTTGGAAAACTCTCCTCTCACTATTTGCCCCCCTTCTGCAAGAAGCAGCGGATGTCTTCCCCACCTCTTTGCTGCCCACTGTCCTAAAAATAGTTGGTCCTAAATGTATTGTGGCGCAGAGGCCACAGCACATAGTAGTTCTCTGGCTGTGGGAAGCAAACAGGACAGAGGTGGGTTGAGGATAGGTGAGAGCCCCTCACCTGCTCCCGGGGCCAATGCCAATAGGGTTGTGTGTGACAAACCCACCGACTCTTGCTGGGTTGTCAGATGTCATCTGGGAGAAAGTGTATGACCTAGTGTGTGGTCAACACATGGCCGGTAGATGACACCAGATGCTGTGGCCTCGCAGGGTGACTCCTGCTGTGACATCCCCTTACCGTTCTGCGATCTGTGGTGGCTCCTGTAACCTACTATTGTGTTATTTGACGCTATAGTAGGATTTTAGCCCTCAGCTTGTTTTTTTCCAACTGTCGCTGCCATGACTTTATCAGGCTACATTAACGCTTCAGATTTTTGGTCAGTTTTGCCCTCACAACACAACATTGTATGAAGACCAAACCAAGCTCCCTCTGCATATTTAAGCATGGCACAACGTTTTACAGCACCCTACAGGCTCTGTGCAGCCTGGAAATATCTGTTTTTTAACGCGATGCGTCCCGAAGTAATTCGAACCCAAACAAATTTTGTCGGAAAATTCGGCAATGTCGCTGAATCGAATTTTTGAGAAATTCGCCCATCTCTAGCAATAATCAATTGATAATAAGCAGCTTGTAGGATTATATTGATAATAATCAGGGGCCTGTCTCCCAAGGAGTTTTCTGGGATGCACTGGAATCATGTCTCAGAGGAACAGTTATTCAATCTATTAGTAAAGTTAAACTTAAATCTAGACAATTTGGAAAATGTTTACAGTACCGGGTTATTTCTACAGAAAACCAATATATTACTCGTATTTGGGAGGAGGCTCAAAAGGCATAAAACTCTCATGTTATGGAATTGGCACAGCAAAGCAATCTTTCATGTACAATATTTTGAATAGGGAAAAAGCGTGGACATTGCTAGCCCGATTCAGGGTAAAATGGCTCCCCTACAAAAGCATTAGAGAATCCTGGAGGGGAAGTTGTTATAGGGGTTACTGATATTTTATCAGTTTCTCAGCAATTTTATGAGAATCTCTATGCTTCTAAATTGTCTAGCTACTCTTCTCATATACAACAATATATGAATAAGATGGTTCTTCCTAGACTGAATGGCAGAGTATTCGATGCTGTTGAAGGCTCCTCTAACAGTAAAAGAACTGACTGAGGCATTACAGTCTATGTCCACTAATAAGTTTCCGGGTCAGATGGCCTTCCTATTGAAGTGTATATGAAGCTTGGAGACATTCTGCTTCCACAATTTCTTCAAATATTTCAAGATGCTTTTGAGGCAGGCTCTCTTCCTCAATCTAGGTATGAGGCCAATCTCTTTGTTACATACAGATATAAAAATCCTTGCTAAAATTTTGACCAACATAGTCATTTTGTCAATAATACATTCAGATAAATCTGGTTTTATTCCAGAGAGACCCACATCAATTACTATCCAAAATCTTGTTTTTAAATCTTCAGCTAACCGTGGATAATCCAGGTGACAGTACAATATGCTCATTAGGTGCTGCTAAGGCATTTGAGAGTCTAGAGTGGAAGTTTTTATTGATGGCATAGGAAAGTTATGGTTTTAACCTGCAATTTATTGCCTAGATAAAATTGCTTTATAAAGATCCTACTGTTAGGTTGCAAAATTTAATGGGGGTTTTTAAAATAGTCATTTTTAAATTTGGGAGAGGGGGAAAAAAAGGGTCCCACTCTTCTCATTGCTCTTGTCCTAGTAATCTAACTATTAGCAGTTTTGATCAGAAACAACAAATATACTGTATAAAGGGATTTCAAAGTGGGGAGGCACAAGAGAATGTTGCATTATATCCCGATGATGCCTTTCATTTTCTTGTTACAAATTCATGTATTCATGTATTCTAAAGTAGCAGAAATGCATTTTTTTTTAAAGTCTATATTCTCTGTTTTTACATGCATAAAGAAAAAAAAGGGAAAAGAAAGCCTCCCAAGTACGCGATTGGATGAGCAAATTTGTATACAATCTCTTGTACACTAACCTTAAAGTTGTGCAGGAAGGGACAAATCAGAAATTTTCAGTTAATTGAAGAACTGACAGTGGTGAGGATCGCTGCTGTCAGGTTGCAATGCCCTGGAGCCGGGTATGTAGGTAATGGAATATCCAATGAATTACCGCTGGATTCCCATAGTTTAACAACTCAAGTGACTGCACTGAACCTCTTATTCAGTTATCAGGATTTTATTTATTTAAAAGGAAAACGTGTTTTGTATGCTGAAGCACACTTCGTCAGTTCCATCTGGAATTATGGAAGCAATTTTTTTTTTAAAAAGCAATTTATTTAAATAAACAATCCCCAATACCAGCCTTCGTTGACTATTTTAGTTTAGAGATAGATGCAACACTGGTCTGACGTAGTATAAGAAATCTTATAGTATTAGTAGTAAACTCCATGCCCTGCACCCCTGAAGGTCATGGCTGTGACTGATTATCTGATAGACAGATAAATAGATAGACAGATAGATAGATAGATGCAGGGGATAGAGTACAGGCCACAGCCGCACCACAATCTCCAGAGGATTGGTCCTCTGTCTTCCTCCCAGAGATTGTGCCTGTAAGCTGTAGCTTCACCTCCTCTCTACCTCTTGGGCCTAGTGCTAGCAACCCTTGCCTAACACTCTCTAATCGCCTGACCACCGCTATCGCCGCATAGTCCCCTCTACTCCACCTATCGCCCTATAGGGAATTTGTACAGAGGTGGGAACAGCTAGGGAGGTGCTGGAGAAGTGAGGAGTCTAAAATGTGTATATGGTTAATTCTGCAGGGACGAGGTGATATGGTGATGTGGTGGTGATATGTAATCATGGTGTGGTGGTATTACTCAGTCACTATGTGGTTGTGATTAGGGATGAGCGATGATATCTACAAAAGTTGAAATCAGCAAGATTATAACAATTATCAGCTTTTCGCGATGATGTGATAATTTTACTTAAAATCTTAAAGGAGTTTTGCCACGAAGTAAAATTGATGTGGGAAGTTTGAAAATTAAATAATACATTTTTTCACTATTCATCATTATTAAAAACTCCGTTTTTGTTTTAGCTGCTCCTTTAGTGATCCATTGTTTTCAGCTCATCTCCAGGGGATCCAACTAGAGATGGGCGAAGTTCTCAAAAATTCGATTCAGTGATTTCGACGAATTTCCTGACCAAATTTGTTTCGGTCCGAATTGGTTGGGGAGGAATCACATTAAAAAACAGCTATTTCCAGGCTGCCCAGAGCCTGTAGGGTGCTGTAGATCGTTGTACCATGCTTAAATATGCAGAGGGAGCTTGGTTTGGTCTTCATACAATGTTGTGTTTTAGTATGACACACATATGACTGCCACCGCTCTTAGAATCGCTTCACTATAAAATTCCCTGGGCACTTAAGAGGGCAAAACGGACCAAAAAACTCAAGCGGGAATGTAGCCTGATAAAGTCATGCCAGCGAAAGCTGGAAAAAAACAAGCTGAGAGCTCAGGTGGCAACATTAGTGACAAAGTGTGGAGGTGACGGCAGCAGCCACAGCAGCATGAGGTCAGAGAGTGGCACAATGACATTCTGGAGGTGGCAAAAACAGGAGTAGTCCACAGAGTGGCACAATTGACACAGTGTGTAGGTTACGGGGAGCAGCCACAGCAGCAGCATGAGGTCAGGGCAGTTGCACAAAGACATTCTGGAGGTGGCAAAAAAACAGGAGTAGGCAACAGAGTGGCAAAAATGGACACAGTGTGGAGGTCACGGCAGCAGCCACAGCAGCAGCATGAGGTCAGGCAGTGGCACAATGACATTCTGGAGGTGGTAAAACAGTAGTAGGCCACAGAGTGGCACAATGACAGAGTGGAGGTCATGGCAGCAGGAGCATGAGGTCAGAGAATGGCACAATGACAGAGTGTGGAGGTCACGGCAGCAGCCACAGCAGCATGAGGTCAGCAGGGGTAAAGACACATTTGGGAGGCACAGCAGCAGCCACAGCAGCGCCACAGCAGCAATGGGTCGGGGACTGGGACAATGACAGAGTGTGGAGGTCACGGAGCGCCCGGCGCGCATGGGGGTCGGGCAGGGCACAATGACTTTCTGGGGGTGGAAAAACAGTAGTAGGCCACGAGTGACAAAAGCAGAGAGTAGAGGCAGGCGCAGCAGCATGAGGTAAGAGTGGCACAATGAACAGTGTGGAGGGCCGGCAGCAGCCACAGCCACATGGGGTCGACTGTGGCCAATGACAATGTGTAGTCACGGCAGACCACGAGCGAGAGGTCGACTGTGGCACAATGAAGAGTGTTGGGTCAGGCAGCAGCCCAGCAGCAGCATGAGGCAGGCAGTGGCACAATGACATTCTGGAAGGGGCAAAATATCAGAAGGGCACAGATGTGGAGGTCAGGGGAATTTTAGCCCGCACGCATGAGGTCAGGAGTGGCACAATGACTTCGGAGGGGAAAAAACAGTAGTAGGCCAATGTGGCACAATGACAGGAGTGGAGGCCCGGGCCCACCGGGGAAAAGTGAGGGGTTTAGAGAGGGCCAATACAGAGTGTGGAGGCACGGAAGAGCCACAGCAAAAATGAGGCGGGGCAGGGGCACAAGACTCTGGAGGGGGTTTAAACTAGTAGGCCACAGAGGGGCACAATGACAGGAGTGGGTCATGGCAGCAGCAGCATGAGGTCAGAGGTGGCACAATGACACAGTGTGGGGGGCACGGCACGCCAAGCAGCGCATGAGGTCAGACTGTGGCACAATGACAATTTGGGGAGGTCAGGCAGCAGCCACAGCAGCAGCATGAGGTCAGACTGTGGCACAATGACAGAGTGTGTAGGTCACGGCAGCAGCCACAGCAGCAGCATGAGGTCAGGCAGTGGCACAATGACATTCTGGAAGTGGCAAAAGTAGTCAGACAGTGGCACAGAGTGTGGAGGTCACGGCAGTAGCCACAGCAGCAGCATGAGGTCAGGCAGTGGCACAATGACATTCTGGAGGTGGAAAAAGAGTAGTAGGCCACATAGTGGCACAATGACAGAGAGTGGAGGTCACGGCGGCAGCAGCATGAGGTTAGAGAGTGGCACAATGACAGAGTGTGGAGGTCACGGAAGCAGCCACAGCAGCAGCATGAGGTCAGGCAGTGGCACAATGACATTCTGGAGGTGGTAAAACAGTAGTAGGCCACAGAGTGGCACAATGATAGAGAGTGGAGGTCACGGCAGCAGCAGCAGGAGGTCAGAGAGTGGCACAATGACAGAGTGTGGAGGGCACAGTAGCAGCCACAGCAGCAGCATGAGGTCAGACTGTGGCACAATGACAGAGTGTGGAGGTCACGGCAGCAGCCACAGCAGCAGCATGAGGTCAGACAGTGGCACAATGACATTCTGGAGGTGGCAAAACAGGTGTAGGCCACAGAGTTGCGCAATGACACAGTGTGGAGGTCACGACAGGAGCAACAGCAGCAGCATGAGGTCAGACAATGGCACAATGACAAATCTGGAGGTGGCTAAAACAGGAGTAGGCCACAGAGTGGCACAATGACAGAGTGTGGAGGTGACGGCAGGAGCAACAGCATGTGGTCAGAGAGTGGCACAATGACATGGTGTGGAGGTGACTGCAGCAGCAACAACGGCAGCAGCAGCATGAGGTCTGAGAGTGGCACAATGACACAGTGTGGAGGTCACGGCACCAGCAACAGCAGCAGCAGCATGAGGTCAGAGAGTGGCACAATGAGTGTGGAGGTGGGTGGCAATACCGTCCCGTCCTTTCTCTGTTCATACAGTCGGTCCAACATGTGCAGGCTGGAATTCCAACGGGTGGAAACATCGCATATCAGAGTGCATTGGGGGAGGCCGTTCTACCGCTGAAAACTCGAGGAGGGTGTTCCTGGCTTTGTAGGAATGGATGAAGTGCAGTTTCCTGGCCATTTTCAGAATCTTCTGAAGATCGGTGGAAGACTTCAGGAGCCTTTTCACAACCAGATTTAACACATGCGCCATGCAGGGCGCATGGACCATCCCTCCTCGGTTCAATGCGAACACCATGTTACTCCCATTGTCCGTCACCATGGTTCCAATTTGCAGTTGGCGCGGAGAAAGCCACACATCGATTTCTGGCTGCATGACGCGGAGCGGGTTTCCCCTGTGTGCCCTTCGTTCGCCGAGGCAACCCCAGGTGTAGAACGCGTGACACCGCTGTGCCCTACACATGGGGAAATAGGGCAGTACTTGTGGAGGCTGAGATGGGGGGTTGGTGGTGGAGGGGAGGAGGCGGACATTGGTGGGGAAAGCGCAGTTTTGAAAACGTGGAGGGGGGGAAAGCGGCGTCTCCTGTCCAAGTTTTTTGGGTGTTTGTGTTGGGGGTGCCGGGGCGGAAAGGGGCACATTCCCCCATGGGCCTTTAAAGGACATGTTACGGGCCCCTTTGCCCCGTATTTTACAGCCCCAGACGTCCGGGGCGGGCCATGCCCCTTTTGGAAAAAAAACCAAAAACCCAAAAGGCGGCCCCCCCTTCTGTTTCATATTTGTGAAGGGCTGGTATGGCCATTTTGGAAAATAAATTACGGTTTAAAAAACTCTCCATCTCGGTGGGGCCAAGCCATTATTTTTTTCTCAAACCGGTGCAAAAGGGGGGCCACCATTGGAAAGGGGGGGAACGGGAAAGTCCCAAAAAAAACCTTGGGACAGGAGCACGGTCAGCTTCTGCACCTTAGGAGGGTTTGGGCCGCATATGCTGGCGCCAGGGTTTAGAAAGGAGCAGGAGCATTGGCCCGGGGAGGATGGCAAAGAGAAAAGCCCTTCTGAAGAGTGGTGGGGGCCTTTGGGACTGGCGGGCAATGGCATATCCCAAAATGGGCGTCCGGCTTTTTGCTGCGGCGGGCAGGTTGGCCCAAACCACAATGGCAACGTTTCCCCCCGGGCCCACCGGATTTGACGCGTATGGTTGGCCCGCAGGGCCGGGGTTTGCCAAGTTACCCCCTGGCCTGCTTCACTTTTTTCCCCACAGATTCAAAAAAAACAAAAACCCCAAAATTTCGGCTCCTCGTGTTTGCAATGAACTGCCACACCTTTTAGTGGTATCTGTTTTTTACCGCCAACGCTCCCCCACTGAGTGACTACTACCACCGCTCCCCTCCCCTGACCCCCCTGTGCCGCTACTTTCTTGGCCCTGCGAACCCGGGTTTTTATACCCCCGGGGGCCCCCCTTTGGGCTCCCGCCCTTTCCCCCAACTGCTGCAAACCGGGTCATTTCAACCCAAAACAAACCCATTTGGGCGGGGCGGGCCCCGCTGCCGACGCGAAAGGGCTGACCTCTTTTCTCCTGACGATGTTGAACCCCCTTGCTTAAACCCGGCCCCCAAAGTGCGGTGGGGCAACATAAACATCTATTTTTGTTTCATTGTCACTGTTGCCCTTCTTTCACCGCCCTTGGTATCGGGGCTAAACCCCTACAACATGCCCCTCCAATGCCACTTTTCCACTCTATAAATTTGCCCCCCTACTTTCAAGAAGCAGGGGATATTGGCCCCATTTCTTCGCTGCCAAGTAGCTGCTGACTGCCCCCTCAAATTGTTTCCCCCTCGCTATATAGTGGGGGCTGACCCAGGCCACAAAAAGTAGATCTCTGGCTGGGGAAAACCGGGTGGGACAGAGGCGGGGGGTTTAGGACAGGTGAGGGGGCCCCTGACTCGCTCCTGGGCCATGCCAACCCAGGGTTTGTTTTTTACGTTCCCCCCCGACTCTTTGGGGGGGTTGTCAATGTCATCTGGGAAAGGGAATTTGGGTGACCTGTCAACCAAACAAGAACCATTGGGGGCTGAACAACAACCGCCGCTTTAAAAGACAGCGGGGTTGTGGCCCAAAGAGTGACCCCGCTGCAACGTCCCCCTTGCTTTTTCTGCGACCTGGCCTCTTCCCGGAATGTTTTTTTGCCCCCTGCCACTCGGGAGGTGAAAAGCCCCCCCACCTCTCTGTCCCGACATGTGTTTGTTCTAAAAAAAGTACCCGACACTTTTTTTGATGGGAAAATATCGTATATGATTAAAAACACACCCTGTATTTGACTCCAAATTTTACCCCCTAACAAGCTTTGGGGAACCCCTTTGGTTTTAAATTGGCCCAACAAAAATTTCCCGGGAAAAATTTTCTTTTTATGTTGGGGTTTAAAAAACTGTGTTTTTTACTGAATATTAAAAACATAAACAGGGCCTTTTAAATTAAAACCCTTGGATATAAAAATTTTGCTACAGGCAAAATTGCTTCTTTGGGGGGTGGAAAAAAAAAACGTTTCTTTTGTTACCACCCAAAAGCAGAACCCGCTTAAAATTAAACCCCGGAAGAAATTTCGCAAAAGAAAAAACGCTGCCCAAAAATTACCAGCTTTTTAGCGTGTTTTAAAAAAAGGGGGTATTTTTTCGGTACACAACAACAGAAAAACCCTTTTAAATTTAAACCCTTGGTTATGAACTATGCTTACAGGCAAAATTTCTTCTTTGGAGGTGAAAAAAGAACGTTTTTTTTAGTGACCACAACAGCAGAACAAAGCTTAATTAACCCCCGGGTCTTAAATTGCACAAAAAAAATGAAACAACCAAAAATTCCAGCTTTGTAGCGGTTAAAATGGCCCTGTATTTTTTCGGTACACAACAACAAAAAACTTTAATTAACCTTTGGCTTTAAATTTGTACAGGCAAAAAAGCTTCTTTTGGGGGTTTTAAAAGGACGTTTCTTTTTGTGCCACAACAGCAGAACAAAAACCCTTTAAATTTAAACCCCCGGATTAAAAAGGGGCAAAAAAAAAATTTGCTGCCCACAATTACCAGCTTTGTAAACGTGTTAAAAAGGCGTGTATTTTCCCGGGACAAACCCCCAAAAACAAAAAAAAACCCTTTTAATTAACCTTCGGGAAAAAAATTATGCTACAAAGGGAAAATTTTTTTTGGAGGTGGAAAAAAAAAAAAAAGTTTCTTTTAGTGACCAAAAACAGCAAAACAAAAGCCTTTAATTTTAACCCCCGGAAACCAAATTGCGCAAAAAGAAATGGGGCAACCAAAAAATTTAAAGGGTTTTTTGGGTTGTAAAAAAAAGCCCCGTTTTCTTTAAATGAAATCCCAAAAGGAACAGGGGTTTGATAACCCTTTGGGTATTTTAATGGGCTGAAGAAAACGCAAAGGCAATTTAAAATGTATATGCCCAAAGCATTGGACCCAAATGGACTTCAGTTCCAATACCCACAAAATCAAATTACACGTCACGTAAGAGAAGCAGTCTCTGAGACAGCGTGACACACCCCCAAAATCGCTGTATCAAAAGTGTGTTTTTTCTTAGTATGAGAATTATTATAAGCGCCGCGCAAGCACCTCCTACTCAGTACAAGTCGGAGCAAGCGGATGAGAGCTCCCACGTGTCGCGGCCTGACTCTTAATAGTGCAGTGACATACACCACAGACATCTCCGGTTCTCTGATTGGTTTAATCTCATGCACACATAGTCCACTGTTAGCTAACGCCCTTATTCCTCCCAAACGTCCTTTGCCCATAGTCAACCCATGTTCTCAGCAGCACTTTGATCAATTAAAAACACCCACTTCGTTCCCGCGACTTACCCCCCTTCGACTTCGTTCAGTGAATCGACGTATTTCCCTGGAAATTTCTACAACGTGAATTCCACTTCGTAGAATCAATTTCAACCCTCCTCTAACTTTAATGTGTGTATGCGCAAAAGTTTTCTAATATGATAGACATCTGGTACTGCAGGCCGGCCATCTTCATACCCGGATCCTTCTCCACACAGTGAGGGCTTAAGACGATTTGAAACTAATACAGCAGCGAGCGCATTTTGCTTTACTAACAGTGAAGATCCCAAGACTTTTCTCACTGTGTGAAACTCACATGATTACCAACTCTTGATTTCTCTAGTGAAATGTGTTCTCCACATCTGCACATACAACGAAAGGTTTTTGCTCCTTAAAGGTCATCTCAGACTCAAAATGGAATTTGGATCCATCTTGCATGAATGACTACAAAAGCGATTATGAATCAACCTAAAGGGCGCATTTGCATACGTGACATCCGTTATCGGCTGTCCATCAGATGTATCATCCTGCTTATATCAGTTCCCCTGTCGAAGAAAAGGCTAAACACTGGAAAATCAACTGAAGTTGGCTTACACAGACTTTTTCCCCCAAGACAGCGTGGAACCAATAAACCTGTACCTTAGAAAGCTGGCCTAAATATGGACCATCATCCCTTCCTCTCTTCTCTACTGCGGAACCTGCGTATATCTTCTGATTGCAGGTTTATACAAATATGTGGTATGGGCTTACTGTCTAGTCTTTAGTTGTGCTTGGAACATGAATGAAAAACAATCTGACAGACCCTGCTGTCTCGACTCAATTTCTAATCGCCGATACATGTTTCTTCTGGTGATGATTTGGATCCCGGGGCTCACACGGGTGACTCCAATGTTTGAAACGTCCCCCAACATTTTGCGCCGCATCCGTGGGGCGTGTAATCTGACGGTGGCGGATCTAGGACCCCCGCAGACCCGAAACCTGCCACGGGACGTGTTGAGGACCGGCAGGATTATCACAATTGAGGACTGCAAAGCCCTCCTAAAGTCTCGGCTAATTCTTGATGCAATCTATATTTATTTCACTACCGTTGGCCATTGATGTCTCCCGCATTTTAGGACATGGCTTGGGTAATCATGGATCCGCGGGTGGTCATCCAAAGTGACTCAACAATACAAACTTTGTCGATCCACGAGCCCGGTCCACGTTTCGAACTTTGTATTTGCTGTACTTCCAGATTCGACGATTTGTCACAGTTTGTAGTCAACGAACTACCCTTTGGCCCCCGGTATGGTTGCTGAAATATAGTCGGAACCTTGACAGTCTCCTCAGTTAAATTGTTGAGTGGTGCGGATCTCCGGTATATTTTAGGAACAAGATCTGTATATGGCTAGAATATTACAGGTGGGTCCCCGGGTGGAACTATCCCGTTAAAGGGATATATTCTGAAAACTATATATAATATAAGACATATATGTTCTCTGGCAAAGACCGACAGTACAGTCCACCACATTTGTGGCAACAAAGGGTGGACGATTGTCTGGTGTTAAGTTAGGGACCATTTTTATCTTGATAGAATCCTTGTGTTGTGAGACCGTGGGTCTGGAGCACAGGTCCGGTGGCACACGGCTGTGTAGTCTCTTTGTCAGGTTTGGAGACTCCCCAGAGTATAGAACACCAAAATGTTTAAGATGCTTACACAAAGCAGCTCTAAGTTTGCTGAAAGGCAGAACTGTTGACATAGCGAAATTGTATGTAGAAAAGAAGGGAAAAAAGCTATGTGAAAAATGCATACCCGCATGTAATAAATTGGGTGGGAATTGCCAAGAAGGACAGATTTGCAATGCCATCTTAAAGTGCACAAGAGGTAGTGGAGAATCCACGAGCAGTTATCTGACAAAGATGGTTGGAGATTGGCACACGCGCTCCCTTCTACCGAGTGGCCAAAAGTTTGCAACAAAAGAAGGTTTTGTGAAAGTTGAAAGTGTTGCGGAGGATGGATTAGGACAGACAACCACTGTATGGTTACATGAGATATAATCGCTAAAGTTCTGATTTCCAGTGAACGGAGCCTCTGCGCCACCGCACCTAATAACTGGCGCCTAGCGACGATGCCTGAGGGGGGGGGCAATGCGTAGGCTATGAGGAGCCCATCCTGATTCGGAAGTGAGCATTGTGAAGAACGCACCAGACTCCAACACCCAATACCGCCACCGGCCCACCCTCTCAGAGACATCCCCTGGTTACACTCCCAGGGCAGTATCTTATCCAGGACCTCCGTTGCGCACACCCCCCACACCCGAGTCCCTGAGCTCAGCATCCCCCTCCCAACGCCACCCTTTTCCACCCAGCCAGCCCCCCCTACATTAGATTATTGGGTAGGCGCGGCAAGGCACCAACTGAAGACGACCCCACTTGGCGCTTCCCTAAGTCCCCCCCACCCTTATTAAGTCCACCTCTAAAGCCCCAAGATCCCCAGAGGAATGATATGCACCAGCAGTGCGGAGATTACTCACCCGCGTTTTGGTCAGTAGGGGCGGATTTCAGGGCAATAGGCCCTAGGCCCCTCGAGTTTCTGTCTACCCCCCTGCTGGGACCGAGCCAGGATCGCGTGGGGTCATCGCAAGCTCTAGTTGCATGTTAAACGACCCCAGCACGATGAGTCAAGTACTGTCACTCAGCTGGGTCCTGGGGCACAACACACCTACTCACCCCGAGCGGGTGGGAGCATAGTTTAAAACCTCCTAAGCCATCCCTCAACCTCGCACACCAGAGGGGCGTTGGCACAAAGATTATAATGTGAAAAAGCGCTGGGTTCTGCGGCTAGCCAGGACGTAGAGAATTATATCTGAAGGAGTAAAGGGCAAAGTGGAGACGGGATCTGCTATCCTGACGGCACAGGAGTCACTCTCCCTTGCACGTTTTCTTAATCATGCTGTGGACGTCATAGTGGCAAAGATATTGACAAGGAAACGAAGTTCAGCTTACATCCTGCTATTACTAATGCTTTGATTTGGTTAATAGGGTATATGGACACGAGATCATGACAAGTCCGTCCATCCCCTCCCACTAATCTCCTCCAGTATCCTTATTTTTCCTACAAAATAATGCCCTTAGAGTCCACTTACTGCATGTTTGAATTTCATCAGCAAAGCCGAAGGGTGACAATTAGATGAGGTTAGGATAGTCTCCTCCTCGCCAGGGACACACGGCATATCCTTGTAGCAGAAGAAAGGCCGGAGATCTTCCCAATATGTGGAGGATCTAGACACAAGGTAGCAGCCCCAGCCAACGATCGCTCCCAGAAGCACAGACCCGGCGCAGCTGGTCCGATCTCTGATGATGCTAGGCCAGGCTCCTCCTGCTCCACTATATGTTTTCATTCACCCCAACAATAAGATTCCTGTCTAGCAAATTGGCCAGACCCCATGAAATTCCCGCTGCAGTTTCTAAGACTGTTGTCACAAAACTTGCTAATCTATGGGGCTATTTGGAAAGATTTAGAGACCCTGTTGCTTGTCACAGCAAAACCTCCTGATGCGTACCTTCCCACCATTCAGAAATATCTGTAACCCCTCTGGACTTGATATATTTCCTTTGAGTCTGGATTAGCTTTTGATTGATCAGGCTTAAAGCCTAGGGCAACAACTTGTTTAAGTGACCAAGCCAACCACAACCCCAGCGACTGTGCAGCAGGCAACCTAGGAGAGGAGCCGTGGACTAGATTTATTGCTGCACGGCTAAGCCAGCAGTATGATAGAATTTAGGATTCCTCCACTCATAATCAGATATCAAGTTCCCGTATAAGTTAAGGAGCTCTGCTAGATGGCACTAGAGGATGCATCATCAGGGGTTCTAGTCATGCGCGGACAAGGCCAGAACTTATGGGATCAGAATACAAAAGAAGCCTTGGTGCATTGACAAAACGTAGGTTTACCAGAAGGTAGTAATCACGAGGACAAGAATACAAAAGGGAGAACAACACAGAAAACATTAAACCACTTAATGGGTTGAATCACATGTATCCAGTACCTGAAAACTATCAGGCGGTGGTTCCCCAACACCGCGCCAGCCTAGTACCAGGGCCCCCGAGAGCCGCCCTGTTTGCTGGCGGAGCCTCAACCAGGTCGCCATTTTCAAGAGAGGACTGCCGAGTCCGCCTTCCTCACTATTTTCAGTGCCCAACAGCATAAGACAAACATTCCCTAAACCCAAGGGGGGGCCCCCCAGGACTTATGGCTGCAACCACAATGATGGTGTGGCCTAGCTGGTGCCCAGCCCTTGCAGCAATTGGAAAACTCGATAGGCCTGCGGGGTAGTGTAACTACATACTAATCTGCCTCACACTGCGCGACACTGATTTTCTGGTGACCACCTGTCGCATTCCACCTCTTGATTAGCAGCAAAGACCTGCCTCCTGAGGTCCACATCTCCTCTAGGATGTCCTAAATTGGTATTGGGAATTGAGGTCGCAATACATACAGTCGCAACCCTCACCATCCCAATTAACACTAGCAGAGTCCCTTTCCCGACTTGATGATCCGATTCCTTGTTTCTGACACTACTGTCCAGTCCCCTGTTTGAGCACAAGACCTACCTACCCAAGTGATAGCGGGTCCAACATACAGTCTTTCCATCAAAGGTCATGGTAAACTTAATTTACCAGACAGACCGGGATCAGAAGATTGGTATTCACACCCTACCGATAGCACTGAAGGCGGTCCCTCCCTCTTCCTGATGATGTCCTTAGCCAAGCCCCTCTCCATCTTTCTGTACTTCATCCTGTACATTTCCACTCCCAACCAGGCTGAACACACATTGGTCACAGTGCACCGGATGATGTTGCCTTCTTCCCCCCTACTCCAATTTTTTGTATTCCTGTCCCCCCGGTGCATGCTATACCTGAAGGATGCAGAGATCCTCCTCCTAGTCCTTTCCACAGTAATCCCCTCAAAGCTGGTCAAGAAGATAGACTGAAGGCTCAACATAAACATTCTAGTACCTTTTGAACTACAGGAGTACTCCGATCTCCTGCACCTCACCCTGCAAACACCCCTCTTTTTTCCTTTGAAAGAAGAAAGTCCAAGAAAGGGACCCGCAGAGACACTATCGATCAGGAGCAGATCTCCAGCTGTAATGCGCAGCCTCATCCTGGAAACACCAGTGTATCCCCAACCCCAACACTCTGCTTTCCCAGATGTCCCCCCTCCAGCTTCATGTTTCACAGTTATTTGCATACTGACTCATGCGTTCTGTCAGCGTCCCTCTTCATGAAGACTGTCAGTACATGTTTTCCTTCTATACCTATCAAGGATCCTCAATTTACCTGGACAACCCGACACCACTCAATGGGCCCAGACAATATACTCCCCAAAATACAGTTTACTCAGAGCATGAAAGCTTCTCCTATACAGCCATTGGTAGCCAACAACCCCGACAGTGACCCCCTACTCAGAATGTCGATGGCGACTACTCCTTTCTTGGAACAGGAGCCTGAAGATATGGAAGGAAAATCCTCTATCCCTTGCCTGCAGCATCTGCTAGCTCTCAACGCAAGGTCTCCAAGGAATAACTCCCAGATGCTGAGCCGCGAAACCAAGACGTTGTGTTTTCTAGGTCACCTCTGCAACACTTCCCAAGGAACCAAGACACCTTACAGATGAACGTGTCAATCCATTACATCCCTTCCCTCAAAACCAGAAAAACTCAACGACAAATACAGAGCTCTCCCAGGCCCTCATCACTTAACTGTAGGCCATGGTTACCAGCATGCATCCAGACATTCTGCAGCCTTTATACTCTATCTAAGACCTGAAAACTGGGGACCTGAGTTTTGATCAAGCACGCCAACCACCCTTAATTTATGAGGCAACAACAGGACTGCTCACACCATGCTCTCAGAACTGCGATATCAACTGCCCCAGCTCTTGGATTACCAAACTACTCAATCAACCTCTTCAACCTATTTGTTTTTTTCGGAGAACAAAAGGACATGGCCTCTGGAGTCCTTACCCAGGCACTTAGGGGCCCGCCAACGCCCCTCGATACTACTCTGCTCGATTGACGACCCGTCTGGCCAGGAACCGCTCCTAGCCTGCCTCAAGGCTGTCCATAAGCAGCAACAGCTCTTCTTGCGGACAAAACTGCGCGCATATAGTCATTGGGACATTGAAGTGATTATCAAGCACCCAAGATCAGCCGCAGTGCTGCAACAGACTCTCACGAAGCACATGACTCATCAACGTCACCTGCGCTTACAGATGCTCGCCTCCTGTTACCATTCTAATATCTCCTTCAAACGTTGCCAACCGACCTGTTCTCGAATCACCACCACTCTTTACTTCCACTACACCGGGGGAGGATGAGAGAGAGCTAAAGGAACGTGAATCCCAATACCGGATCGTCGACTGACCATGACTGTCTACACCGTACTTGCAAGAACAGACGCAGCCCCATTCCTACCTACCACAGTCGGTGACTGAGGTGATCCCTCATGCAGACCTTTGATCTCTGGACTGATGGATCAAGATATCCTTCTGAAATGGGACTTTTCATCAGGATTGACAATAACCACAGAAATAGAGATCCCTTATGGCAGAACACAAGCCACTGCCCCCACACTTTCTCAGCTCAAGTTTGCTGAAATACAAGCTCTGGTAAGAAGCCTGTAAAATGGCCAAAGCGAAAGACACACCAATAAATGCCCTGTTTACAACGGTATGCCAGTGCATAGCACATGACTTTGGACTCATCCTGGAAAAATAGAGGCTTCATCACAGCAGCGGGAACCCCAGTCAAGCATCGCAGTACCAGATCAAGTCTTTAATGGGCCGCACTTGAAACTGCGCCCAGCAAAGGTAGCCATCTAAAGGTTAAGGCCCATGGCAAAAGTGAAACAGACACAGACAACCCCGAGGAAACAACAAAGCGGACCAAGCCGCAAAAAGCAGCAGCTTTGACGTGTAGGTCGTCCAATCCAAGTGGCTGGGATCTGAGCCCATTATGGTAAACCACCAAGAGCTCAGAAAAGGCATACCATTAAATCACACAAGGAACTGAAAACTCCAGCCCTTCTGATTACGGAAGCCCGGCTGGGGCCCACCCAAGAAAGAAAATACAGCCGACAACATATGGTCAACTGCAAAAGGAGAAGCAACAGTGGGAAGCAAGATTCGAGCACACTCTCGAAAGAGGAATTGGAGTGCAAAGGCCTTGTCTGTTTCACCTAGACGAATGTAATCGCCATTGCAAGCCTGGGCCCTGGAGCACACCATCACGTGGGAAAATAAAAACCACAAAAAAGAATCAGGCACTCAGCTATCTGCATAAGTGTTGTACCATGCTCCAGCAATCAGGTTCCATGATGCACCTACATCAAGCATGTACTATTAGTAACACCTGCAACCCTTCCCCAACTGGCTCCAAGTTCCCAATGCAGCAACCTTGGCAAGCCAGCATATCCCTTCCAACAGGATCATCAAGATGGACCCCACAATCCAGCGATCTAAGAGCAGGGCAAGTATGAATAATGTTTTTGCGGTTGCAATAGAACAGTTTTCCGGATGGCCAGAAGCACTACCCAGTTGACCACACATGACCTCCAAATCAACGCGGCAAAAGAAGCTGATTACTGAAATAGATCTATGTCCATTTGGAGTCCCTCAGGTGATCGAGTCGACCAGGGCTCCAGCAATCCTTCCCTCGGATTTTCATGAGAACTCTTGGAACATGTTAAGGGAGTAGATTTGGGCCTCACACACCCGGTACCACCCCAAATCTCAGCTAAGGTCGAAAGACATGCAATGGGACCCTCAAAGAAATAGTTGTCACAAAAGACGCTGATCTCCCCTTAGACCCTGGCCCACCTTCTCTCCCAATTGTTCTATACCACGTTAGGGTACACCCACCAAGCACAAAAAACATGTCTCCACCCCATTTCGAGATCACCTGTACTGCTGGAAGCTCCCTCTGCTGTCCTTTGAGTCCAGGGGAGCAAGAGTATCGCGGAAAATAGTGACAAGACTAAAACAATTTTGTGGATTGAATTACAAAAGTTGAACTAATTTACATCATAGCACATCTCTACTTGATCTTCCAGAATACCACAGGGGAAACGGCACAGCATGATTTCAAACAGGAGACACGAGTGTACACCACTATAAGAGGCGTCTATAAGGACTGAGCACTGGAGCCCATGGATTTGAAGGCCCATTTACTGTTACCTGATTCTCCAACCCACGGCGGTGAACCTTGAGGAGGGGAAGCCCACATGGATCCCCATGCTCCCCATGCGAAAAGGGCACCACATGACAAACACAGTGATTGTACTATATCATTTTATTAGATTTTTCACCCCGCGTACCCAGCTAATGCATATAAAGTGATTTTTTGGATGGACATTTAACCAAAGTGTGCAAACTTTCATTTGCGCATGCTTGTGATAAATACTATCTCCCCAATAATTCCCTGCCATAAAAATGTCTTCTACCCCGCATGTATGGACCTCGATCCTTTGTCGCGACAAGGTGGTATTAACCTTGTGTCGTACACCACGCCCCCGAGTAATAAAATTGCTATTTACTGGATCAGTAATCTGCAGGATGGAATACCGAGAGAAAGACTGGGGATATGAGCTCCTCCCGAAGCCCCGGGCACGCATGGACCCGAAAGGACGGTCTTTACTGGTCAGGACAGCGACGTCTGACCAGCGGGACCTACACACACTTGGGTGGAGCTGAATAACGACCGATGCGCTGTTCCCTGTCGTTCCAACTCAGCAGACACCCCAGCTCACCGGAGACATGGGAAAGTATGTTCTTTGGTGTGTATACGGACTGTTGAACGAGGAAAAAGTAAGGCTTAATAGAACCTTAAAGATCTTAAAATCAGACCCATCACCCTACCTCCCCGCCACTCCCACTGTACCCCCAGAATGGGAAATACAACTCCAAAAAGCAGGTGAAGAGGTGTCCCAATCCCAAATATGCAGTGGGCAGATGTGTTTTCTATGAAACCCAATTTCTCCCCGGAAAACCTGTGCTAGAATTGGGTAAAATACACCGTCAGGGCCCATAATCTAACCAGTTGGGTTTTGCCCTGTGCCCGGTCCACAACCCACACAGGAAACACACCCTATCACCAAGTTACTGCAGATAAAGCAGAGTGTGTTATTAGCCGTTGAAAAAGCAAAATGGTACCGAATGTAAAGAAACTTGCTCCCCTTGTAAGTTTAAAAAAACCCAAAGTGAGAACCACCTGGGAGGTGTGGGTACTCCTGGGAACTACATTGTCTCTCTCCCTCTCCAATACAACAGACGGAAAGGCATCATTGGGGGTCCTTCCCGGCCGATTTTGCCAGGTTAACCTGACCAGAGGGAACTGGTGAATCTCAATGGGACCCTCCTGGATGTCTTCTGGTTGTGTGGGGATGGAAACTGAGAAGTGGGTTGCCAGCTACCTGGAAGGGTCAGTGTACCTTAACCAAAGCTTTCCCATGCCCTTCTAGGCTTACCCAGTGAATCCAGCCCCCCACCTAGATACCCCCCAAGCATGTAAGGAGACGAGCCAGCCCCCAGTAATTCCAGGGAAGACCCTAATTGTATATAGATTCTAATTGGAGTGCCAAGGGGCGGGTCCCAAGGATCAGTATCAAAGCGATCTACAATCAAATTGCTACAGCAGGCTTTTTCGCTTCCCTTATTCCCCAATTTAAAAATAATAAGAATTAGACTGATTAATTACATTTATTATAATACAGCAAAGATTTGTTAATTAACACAGAAAGAGATGGTTCACAGGAGTCCTATGAAAGTATAAGGCCCAATACTAGGATGACACACACACACAGAACCGATTAGCCATCGACATGGTGCTCGCGAGCGAGAAATGAGGATTTGTGGCATGATAGGTGAAGAATGCTGCACCTATATACCCTGACATCACAGGAGTGAATGGAAAGATCACTCATCGCCCTAGGTAAGATAAAGATACCTGTCCAAAGAACTTTAAGGAGAACTCCAGGATGGACACTTCTTGGCCTCCTGGCTATAACTGATTGGAACTGGAGGCTGGAATCGCTGTTCAGCAGGTGGGCATGGTAACTACCTAAGTTATAATTAGTTGTGCTACTGTTTGTACTGTTGCTTGCTGCATCCCTCTCTAACAAAAATCTATTGGCAGGATAGCTTGCGTGAGAGCCATCAGGAACTTACCTTATGCACACCAGGAGCCTCTGATGAGCAGTGATGACAGAGGTATTGCTGAAATCCCTTCCTACCAAGGATCCACCAATAAGTATGAACCAAGAAGTCAAACTTCTCTGATTTGAACACCAGATCTAGGACGAAAACTCCAACTGTTTTAGGTAGCGTCACTGAAGTTGCGTGTTGAATCCCCCCCACTTATAAGGGGTTTTCTTCACAATTCTTCTGAAGAAATCACCACACCCCTTACCTCCCAGTGTGAGCAGTTTCCAAACGCTCTCCATGCTATTCTTTAGTTTCAGGAAGGACAATAGGGACAGTGGAGACTAATCTATGCGTTCTTTAGGGGGATTGTGAAGGGTTAAGAGATTTGAACTAATGCGGCATTCTATCTTTTGCATTCAACTAACCTGTGAAATCACCAAGCTTTCTCCTGTGTGAATTCTCTCCGATTAACCAACTTGATTTCTCCTGTAAATGATTCTCCCACATTCTGCACATACAACGAAGTTTTGCTCCTTAAAGGTCATCTCAGCTAAAATGGAATTGGATCCATCTTGCCATGAATGATACAGCGATTATGAATCACCTAAGATGGGCGCAGTGCAGGACGTGACATCCGTTATCGGCTTCCTCAGGATGTAACATCTGCTTATCAGTTCCCTGTCTGAAGAAAAGGCTTAAACACTGGAAAATCACTGAAGTTGTGGCTAAGACTTTTTCCCCAGAGACAGCGTGGACCAATAAACTGTACTTAAAAGCTGCCTAAATATGGACATACATCCGTTCCTCTCTTCTCTACTGCGCCTGCGTTTATCTTGATTGCAGTTTATACAAATATGTGTGTGAAGTTTTTGTCTAGTTAGTTGTGCTTGGAACATGAATGAAATCTGACCCAGAACCCTGTGTCTGACTCAATTTCTAATCGGCCGATACATGTTCTTCTGGTTGTGATTTGGAATACCGGGGCAAACGGGTGACCTCCCAATGTTGTTCAAACGTCCCCCAACACTACATAGCCATGATGTTGTGATTGCTGCAGAATGTGGTCTGGCATTATCTTGTTGAAAAATGCAGGGTCTTAACTGAAAGAGAGGACTTCTAGATGGGAGCATATGTTGTTCTAGAACCTGAACATAGCTCTCTACATTAATGGTGCCTTTCCAGACATGCAAGCTGCACATGCCACAAGCACTCATGCAACCCCATACCATCAGTGTGCAGGGTTCTGAATGGAGCATTGATAACAACTTGGGTTGTCCTTGTCCTCTCTGGTCCGGATGACATGGCGTCCCACTGTTCCATAAAGAACTTCAAATCATGACTAATCTGACCACAGAACAGTTTTCCATTTTACCACACTCCATTTTAAATGACCCCTGGCCCAGTGCAAACGGCTGAGCTTGTGGAGCTTGCTTAGAAATGGCTTTCTCTTTGCACTGTTGAGTTTCAGCTGGCAACGGCGGATGGCACGGTGGATTGTGTTCACTGACAATGCTTTCTGGAAGTATTCCTGAGCCCATTCTGTTATTTCCTTGACAGTGGCATTCCTGTTTGAGGTGCAGTGATGTTTAAGGGCCCGAAGATCACGAGCATCCAGTAGAGTTTTACGGCCTTGACCCTTACGCACAGCGATTTTTCCAGATTCTCTGAATCTTTTGATGATGTTATGTATGGTTGATGATGATCACTTTAAAGTCTTTGCTATTTTACGCTAGGTAACACCATCCTGGTATTTCTGCACTATCTTTCTGCGCAACCATGGAGGAATTGGTGATCCACTTGGCTTCAGTGAGACACTGACACTCTGAGTAGCTCATTTTAGACCCAATCATGTTGTCAATTCACCTAATTAGTGTTGATTGGTCTTCCAGCTGTTCGTCATATGCCTAATGTCATTTTTCCAGCCACTTATTGCTACTTGTCCCAACTTTTTTGGCATTTGTAGACACTGTGAAATTTGGAATCAACATATTTTTCCTTTCAAATGTTACATTTACTCAGATTAAACTTTTGATCTGTCATCTATGTTCTATTCTGAATAAAATATTATATGTTGGCACCTCCACATCATTGCATTCAGTTTTTATTCACAATTTGTTTAGTGTCCCAACTTTTTTGGAATTGAGGTTGTAGTTCTGTTGCTCTCCGGGCTTGTCAGTTTGGCGCAAATAGCGCACTTGTACGATAATTTGGTGACAAATATTCTATTTTAAACGTTGCTTGTTAATGGTGTCAAAACACCATATTTAAGCCATATAACGTAGCAACTAGTTCTATTGTTCTCTGTGCTTGTCAGTTTGGTGCAAATAGCGCACTTGTCCGATAATTTAGTGACAAATATTCTAATTGAACTGTTGCCTGTTCTCAGTAGTGCCAAAAAACCATATTTAATCCATGTAACTTGGCAAATAGTTCTATTGCACTCCGAGCTTCTCAGTTTGGCGCAAATAGCGCACTTGTACGATAATTTGGTGACAAATATTCTATTTTAACTGCTGCCTGTTCTCAGCTGTGCCAAAACACCAGATTTAATCCATATAACTTGGCACATAGTTTTATTGCACTCCGTGCTTCTCAGTTTGGCACAAATAGCGCACTTGTCTGATAATCTGGTGACAAATATTCTATTTTAATTGTTGCTTGTTAGTGGTGTCAAAACACCATATTTAAGCCATATAATGTAGCAACTAGTTCTATTGCACTCTGTGCTTCACAGTTTGGCGTAAATAGCGCACTTGTCCAATAATTTGGTGACAAATATTCTATTTTAACTGTTGCCTATTCTCAGCGGTGCCAATACACCATATTTAATCCATATAATTTGGCAAATAGTTCTATTGCACTCTGTGCTTCACAGTTTGGCGCATATAGCGCATTTGTCCAATAATTTGGTGACAAATATTCTTTTTTAACTGTTGCCTGTTCTCAGCTGTGCCAAAACACCAGATTTAAGCCATATAACTTGGCAAATAGTTCTATTGCACTTCGTGCTTCTCAGTTTGGCCAAATCGCACACTTGGCTGATAATTTGATGACAAATATTCTATTTTAATTGTTGCTTGTTAGTGGGGTAAAAAAAACCCTATTTAAGCCATATAACATAGCAACTAGTTCTATTGCACTCCGAGCTTCTCAGTTTGGCGCAAATAGCGCACTTGTACGATAATTTGGTGACAAATATTCTATTTTAACTGCTGCTTGTTAGTGGTGTCAAAACACCGTATTTAAGCCATAAAACATAGCAAATAGTGCTATTGGTCTCCGTTAGAGATGGGCGAATTTCTCAAAAATTTGGTTCGCCGACTTCGCCGAATTTTTCGACAAAATTCGCTTCGGTCCAAATTACTTCGGGACGAATCGCGTTAAAAAACAGTTATTTCCAGGCTGCAGAGAGCTGTAGAACGTTGTGCCATGCTTAAATATGCAGAGGGAGCTTGGTTTGGTCTTCATTAGAGATGGGCGAATCGATTCTAACGAAGTGGAATTCGTTTAGAATTTCAGGGAAAAATTGATTCCCAACGAATCGAAGTTTGGGGTGATTGCGGGGAAAAAGGTGTTTTTAAATTTAAAAATGGGGTGAGCAATGGCATTACATGGGGCAAAGAAGTTGGGAGGAAGAAAGGAGTAAATAATTTTACATGTGCAGAGATGAAGCCAATCAACTTCTTCTCTTACATTTTTTATTTTTTTGGGGTATTGGAATTTAAACCCGTGTGCGTCCCAAATTTAGCTGCTTACATTTTAAAGCTATCTGCTCAGTTCTTTGGGCCTTGTTTCCCCAAGGGGTTTTCTAAGTGTTGCGTTTTATTCAGTTAAAGAAACAGCGTTTTTAAAAACCCCAAAAACCACTTAATTTTTTGGCTGCTCATTTCTTTTTCGCAATTTCGATCAGGGTTTAATTTAAAAGTTTTTCTGTGTTGTGGGACTAAAGAAAGGGATTTTTAACGCTAAAAAAGAAAATTTTGCCTGTATAATTCATATCGAAGGGTTTTTAAGCGTTTTTTTGCTGTTGGCTCGTAAAAAAAAACCCGTTTTAACCGTCATATGGTAAAATTTTTTGGAGACATTCTTTTTGCGCATTTAATCCCAAGGGTTAACTAAGTATTTTTCTGCAGTTTTTCAAAAAGAAAAGTTTTTTTTTCAACGCCAAGAAAAAATTTTTTTCTGTGCATATTTTTATCCCAAGGTTAAATTTAAAATTTTTTCTGGTTTGGGCTCCGTAAAATACACGTCGTTTTTTAAAACGCTACAAAGGGTAA
>JAODAL010051728.1:0-26496 GCA_025379985.1 Phyllomedusa bahiana | reverse complement strand
TTGTGGGTCATGAAGGTTTAAGGGTCATGTGTGGTGAAAAGACAGGGATTGAATGTCTGTATTTTTTTCGTGGTTTTAAAACCTAAGTGTGTTGCCTAAGATTAGCACGATCCTTTGACTGTTGTGGGTTAATTCCAGCTTCTCCATCCCTTTTTGGGGGTGTAAGAATGAAGTGTTGTTCCTCTCCATAGACTTTAATGGTCATCGGCGATAATCTATTATCGACTATCGGATATCTTATTGATAATTGCCGATATCGACTATCGACCCGATGACGATAGTCAACGTAATCGCTCATCACTACTCATCACTAGTGGCACGCACTTTGTGCTGTTTACACCTGTGAGCCTTTGCAGTTTATTTGTAGGTAGTGTTGCTTGAACCGGTTATTGTTTAGTTCAACACTGGTCTGACCAAACTTGTGAAAAATCTTTTTTACTTTGACCTTATCCCTAATCCTAACCATAACCTTAACTCAAAGTTGGGGTTAGATTTTTATTTTAGCTATTTGTAAGGGCTAATTAACCGATCCAAAATCACCTCTGGTTTGAGGGAAACCAGGATGTGACATTGGACCGGAGGTTATGTTGGACCGATAGCACTGTCAGACTGGCAACCTTGGGTTAGGGTTACAGTTATAATGAATTATTTTGAGATTTACGTTGAAAATTGATTTGGGCCAATTGAATTACTTGGGTTTAAGTAGAACTTGACATTGACCTGAATCCAAAGTACAACACTATTTGTTGATAAATGTCTAGTGAGATCAGACAGCCTGAGAATTTTTTGCAGAAAATCTATTTTTTCAGAGGTTTTAGGCTATGTTCACACAGTGTTTTTAGATACATGTTTTGAACTGTGTTTCGGATCCAAAAACAGACGAAAACACGTATCTAAAATGTGAGATTTACAGTGATTTCAATGTAAAACACGCATCAGCATTCAGAAGATACGCATTTTACATACACCGGATGCATTTAACAGATCCAATCAAACAATTGACATGTCAATTGTTGATTCGTTTTACGTAATCAACACCCAATTTAGAACTATAGGGTGCGTTTCTGCTGCACAGAAAACGTATCAAAACACGTACCACACTTTTCAAGCAGCGCTTTTCAATACTTTTTTTGATTGAAAAAACGTATTGAAAAACGCCGTGTGCACATACCCTTGTTTTAGCTTTTATGAAACGAACAGAATGAAAAGGTCAACGACTCAACCTTCACATTAGAAAATTTCAGCAATGATACTGAACTCATACATATATCTTTAGAATAAATACTTAATAAAAGTGTAAGGCAGTTCACTATGACCAATACATAACAGATCCTAAGAAGAACAAGAACACTATTACACTCCATTCACCCCCCAAAAAAAAAACCCAGCACCTAGACCCCCACTTAGATTCACTTAGTACATGGATTAAGCAGTAGCTGTATGAGCTCTGATCCAAAGGTCAGGAACACCTCTAGCTGCAAAAGTAAGTTTATACATACTGTAGATCCATGCTGATCAACTGAATCCAGTAAAAAAGACAATCTATTTTTGAAGCAAAGTTGTAAGCAAGCATCTAAATGAATGAGAGTGATATAATCTCAAAAGGTGTCTGATGCCATGAAATCTAGGAGGTACAGTCACAGTTTGAGGGATATAACTAGTGTTGATCGAACTGTTCAAGAAAAGTTAAGTTCTAGTAGAACTTCTCGAATTTTTAGAACTCGAACTGAACATTTTACTATTCATTCAAGTAAAGTTCTAGTTCTACTTCGACACGCCATTTTCAGTTTAGTTTTCAGCGGCTTTCTGCACTGTCGCTGGCCGTCCAATCACCTTTCTGCACTTTTGGTGGCCATCCAATCAGTGCAGAGCACTTAGAAGTGTCAAACACGTCATCGCTGAGGTGTAGGGCTCTCATTGGCTGCTAACATCACATGACCTTGTTTTATATATTTCTCTGTATTGCCTTGTGAACATTATTTTCAGCCCCAACTCTCTTTTCTTTTACGGACTGCTCTTTTAGAAAAGGCTTTTTTCCCCCTCCATAGACGGGAAATTTTTGTTAGGGATTTTGGGTATTGCGGGTGCACCCTTTCCCCACCCCAGAACTGTTTTTTGGGCAACTTTTTGCAGGCTCAACATAAGGGCCTTTAACTCTCATATACTTGTTTTAAAAGGAGGGCTTGGATTTGCAAAATCTTTATAAGTGAAAAAAAATTTCAGTTTTTGCAGTTTTGTCAAAGGGGCTTTTGGGCCCCCCTCAGGATGCAGAACCCGTAGCCCTGCTACCCCCTGCACCCCCAAATTGGGTTTTCCCTGCTTTGCAAGGGGGCCCTCACTTTTCAGTTAGCCATGAAAGAATGAACAGTTAAGGGGGGGGCGGTCACTCCCCCAAAATTTTGTCTTATTTTTTGGGTTCCCGGGTTAACCAGTTTAGGGAAATGGATGGAAATTTCCCTGTTTCCCTTCCACCTGAATGGGATAAAAAAATTTAATAAAGAAAATCTTCCCCCAATAGGAAAATTTTAAGGGGGTTTTGGGATTTTTGAATAGAATTTAAAAAACCAAAACTCACAAAATTTTAAAAGGTTCAAATTGAACTAGAACTTTTTAAGTTTCGCTCAAACATTTAGTTTCCAAATTTTATTTTCCCTTTTTCCCTTTTTACGCCTTAACTAATTTAGATTTTTTTTCTATGTTAATCACCCGGGGGCCACACCCTTGGGGAAAAACAAAACAGGCTTGTGTTTAAGGGTTTCCCCTCTGCTCCTTTCCTTTTTACCATATTGCTGACAAAGACATTTGGTCAGACCCTTACTCCATTAATGAGGGGAAAAATTTGGGGGAAAAAGGGTTAGTCTTTTTTTTTTCTGGTAGATTTTTTTAAAAAGAATTCTTAATGGTAATTTTGGGAAAAAAAAAACAATTTTTTAAAACCCCTTAAATTACGGGGTTTTAAAATAATATATAATAAAAAGGCCTTAAATTTTTTTTTTTTCCCAATCAAACATAGAGGGCTTGTTTTTTGCAGGGAATGTGTACATAGATTATACTGGAAAACAAAAACAAAAATTCTAAGTTGGGTTTAATGTGAAAAAATAATAATATTGTCATGTTTGCAGGGATTTTGTTTTTATGTTGTTTACTCTTTGGGCCCCGGCCCAGGGTTTTAAAAGGGAAAACTATCAGCAATATTTTTTTTTAACTAAATCAAGCTACTGATACATATTCTTTTCTTCTTAGCAATTTTTAGTTTCTGACTAAATTTATTATTTCTCTTGTCTGTATATGATTGCAGGCATCTTGGCTGAGCTGCATTTAACAGCGTTTAGAGAAATGCTTTACAGCCAAAACTTCATGGGGACATTTGGAATCCCCCCCCCCCCGAATTAGGGATGCAAGACCCAAATTTAATTGTAGAAGAGTTTTCCCCCAAAACAAATTCCCCCGTGAACCCGGGAATAAGTTGTGCCCGGGGGGGGAGGGGGGGTAGGGGGGGCGCGTGTTGGAAATTTTTTTATCTTTACCATTTGGGGTTTAAACCCTTTGTTCACCAGTATTTGTCTTTGCCGTGGGGGGGGATGCGCCCCCTTTGCGGAACAGGTTCCCCTCGGCACTTGCCCAGCCCAGGTTGTCTACTAGGCTTTATTTTTCCCCCAAAACTACCGGCATCACCCCGCGGGGATGTCTTAGGCGGGGGGGGACCCCATGGCATGTTTTATGTGGGCCCCTATGTTTAGCTTCACTTTAAGAAGCCGGTTTTTCCGCTTTCAAATTGGGGGAAAAAAAAGGGGAGGGTGGTTTTTTAGTTTTTTTCTTTCGTTTAAAGGGGGACACTAACAGTACCTAACTTTGGGTTTGGGAAATTACCCAATTGGGGCCCCTTCCCATTTTACCTACTTGGGGTCCCTACCTGGGGGCCCCTTTCCTCCCATCTAACTGGGGCCCAATTTTTACCCGGGGCATACTTCCCACCCGGGCCTTTCCTACTGGCCTAAACCCAAAATTTTTGGGCCTACCTACCAAATTACCTACTTACATTTCCTGACCTGGGGGCCCTTTCCTATTATTTTTGGGAACCCCACCTTCCCCACTTGGGGCCCCACCTACTTTTTCCCACCCGGGGCCCCCCTACCCAGGAAATACAAACTTTCTATTGGGGTTAACCCACCTTAAATTTGGGCCTTTCCTACCCCAGACCCCCGGGCCCGACTACTTACCTTTCCTGGGGGCCCTGTCTGAATTTCCTACCCCCCTTTTTTACTGGGGCTTTTCATTCCTCATGGTACCTTGTGCCCCGGGCCCGCCAAACCCCACCTGGGGCCTTTTCCCCTATACCTCCCGGGAACCCTTGACAAGATACCTGTAGATTTTTTTCTATGTATGTCCCTTAGGCCTTGCCTAGTGGGCCTTCCCTACTGTAGGCCCCTTCCCTATCAGGTTCTTCCCCATAATGGGTTGCCCCATTTAATAGATAGGGGTGCGGGGCCCAAAAACTGTCTAATAGCCTGCTTTTTGGCAAAAAATTTGGGGGGCCCTTTTTTTGCTTATTTAAGGGTTTACATATTTTTAAAAAGGGAGGTCTCCCTTCTTTTGGGGCCCAATATTTAGTATTCTTGTGCCATGGCCATTAGAAAGGGGGTACCCAAAATTTTTTTTATTTTACTGGTTTCCCCCATTTGGACTACTTTGGGATAGTTTTGGGGAATCCCCATTTATTTAAAAAATTTACAATGAATTTATAAAAATTTCCCAAAAAAATCATTTTATTTAAGAAAAATTAAACAAAAAAAAATATGGGTACTCCCCCGGAAAAACCCGGATGTTTGGCACAATAACAGTGTGGGACATTTATTTTTTCCCTTTCACTGCTATTTTTGGCCATATTTTTTTTTTTTTTCCGTGTATTTTTACCATTTTTTTTTTCTTTTCTTTTTTATTTTAAAATTTAATTTTTTGGGTTATTTTAAAAAATTTTTTTGGGTTTTTAATATATATATACATTTTATTTTTAATATATTTAAAATATATATTTATTATATATAATTTTTTTTTACTTTTTTGGGGTCAAATTGGGGTATATGTGCTGGGATCTTAATATTTTGTTTGAAAAAAATTTTTTTTTTGGGTATTTTAAAAAAAAAGGTCAACAAGGAATGTTGTCGGGGGGGGTTTGTTTTAAAAATAAAGGTTTTTCTGTTTTTTTTGTTGTATTCATTTCCCCCTTTTTTTTCCAGCGTTAGAAGGATGCTCGTCGACCCCTTTTTTACCCTCCCCAAGAAATTGGGGGGGTTTTTGGGGTCACTAGGCTGTGTTTTTGTTCCCCCGGAGGCTGACACCAAGGCCCCAGCCTTTTAGTAATACAGAGGCTCTTTTTGGGACACCTTTTAAAACCATTTGGAAAATAAAAGGGTTTTAAAAAAAACCCGCTGACACAACCCCAATAAACACTTTTTTTAAAATTTGAACACCCCCTGACAAAGCCTCTTTTTCCCAATTTTAATAAAGAAATGGACCCAAACCGGGGTTCCGGGCAGCCCTTTAAACCCATCATAATTAGTGTTACCCGTTTGGGCGTTGGTATCGAGATCAATCGATAGTGGGTTAGTCGGCCCGTTATGATAAGGGTTTTTTTTCGATAGTGAGATCATTATGCGCAAAATGACCTTTAAAAGGGTTAGGGGGAGGGGGCAAAAAACACCTTTTTATTACCCCAAAAAAGGGCTGGAAAAAGCTAAAATTTAAAACACCCACAAAGTCAAAATGGGATACGTCCCTCCCATCTTAGGCAACCCCCCTTTTGGGTTTTATAAAAGTCAAAAAAAAAAAAGTCAAGCCAAATTTACTATCCCTGTCTTTTTCCAAACCCCTGCCCCCTTTAAAACCTGCTTTCACCCCCAAATTAAAAAGTGACAGAAGGCAGTTTTTTTTTAAAACCCTTATGTTACTTGAACGGGGACTTTAATACCCCTGTCCTGGAACCCCGCATGACCCCCAAAAACCGGGTTGCCCCCCCTTTTAAAAAGTCCCGGGGAAAAAAGGGAAAGTCTATCAACACCATTTTAGTTTCACTGGACTTTGGACTATACCTGCCCTGGGCCCCCAGCAGGGGCCCCCAAACTGCGGGGCCCCCCACATTTAAAAATTTGGGGGAAAAAAAAAGGGAGTCTTTAAAACCCACCTTTTTGGGTTGAACTGGACATGGGGAAATATCCCCTGTCCTGGGCCCCCGGGCCATGACCCCCAAAACCCTGAAATAAACCCCCATTTAAAAAGTCCCGGGAAAAAAAGGAAAGTCTTTCCACCCACCATTTTAGTTGAACTGGACTTTTGACTATACCTTTTTCCGGGGGCCAAAAGCATGACCCCAAACTGTGCCCCCCAATTTTTAAAAAGGCCAAAAAAGGATTTCTTTCAACCCCCCATTTTAGTTTTCACGGAAAATTGACTATCCCTGTCCGGGGCCACAGCATGACCCCAAAAACCCGGGCTTTTGAAACCCACTTTTAAAAAAAGTCCCGGAAAAAGGAGTCTTTCAACCCCCATTTTGTTTCATGGACTTTTGCCCTATACCTGTCCGGGGCCCACAGCAGGGAGCCCCAAACCTGCATGACCCCACTTTTTAAAAAAGGGCCCGGGAAAAAAAAGGGTCTTTAACCCCTTTTTGGGTTTCATCGGAAATGACTTATAGGGTCCTGGGCCCAACAGCATGACCCCAAACCTGCATAAACCCCCCACATTTAAAAGTGCCGGAAAAAAAGGGGGTCTTTCAACCCCATTTTAGTTTTCATGGCTTTGACTATACCTTTTTTTCCTGGGCCAAGCTGACCCCCAAAATGCTTTGGCCCCCCCACATTTAAAAAAGGGGCCGGGAAAAAAGGATTCTTTTTCAACCACATTTTAGTTTCAGGGGGCCCATTGATTTATAACTGTCCTGGGCCCCAAACAGCATGAGCCCCAAACCTGCATAAACCCCCAACCTTTTAAAAAAAAGTGCCAAGGAAAAAGGGTCTTTCAAAAAAACCATTTTAGTTAAAAGGGGATTTTTGGGACATACCTGTCTGGGCCACGGGCATCCCCAAAACCCTGAAATGCCCCCCACTTTTTAAAAATGTCCCGGGAAAAAAGGGAAAGTCTTTCAACCCCCTTTTTTATTTTTCACGGACATTGACTTTTCCCTGTCCGGGGCCCCACGGGCATGGGGGCCCCAAAACCTGCATGCCCCTCACATTTAAAAAGTCCCGGGGGAAAAAAAGAATTTTTTTCTAAACCCACCATTTTAAGTTGAACTGGACATTAAAATATCCCGGTCCTGGGCCCCAAGCATGAGCCCCAAACCCTGCATGACCCCACATTTAAAAAGCCCCCGGGAAAAAAGGGAAGGGTCTTTCAACCCCCTTTTTAGTTAAAAATGGACTTTTGGATTTCCCCCTGTCCTGGGCCACAGATGCCCCGGAAGGGCCCGATTTTCAGGGGTGCGGTTGAAACCCCCAAGGCTGGCGCCCGGGTTCATCTATTAACAGGGCGGGGTTAAAACCCCTGATGACGACTGCAACGAAAACCCTGTGTGCTGAAGCAGATTTGCGGACGGGGAAAGTGTGAAAACCCCCAAACCTTTCCCCTCTGTATCCCATTTAAATCCCCGGGTTTAGGCTTCCCCTTTCCGTATGGTGGGGCCCAAATTTTCGCTTAAATTGGAAATTACTGGTGGGTTCCCCCCTTTGGGGTTCCAACCCAAACCCCCTTTATTCTTCCCATTCCCCCCCTTTTTTTCTTTTTTCCAAGTGCGGGGAGGAAATGGTCTTGTATTTTTTTTCTCTGCCCCGTGCCCCTTACTCCATGTCCTCTGAATAACCTACATCGGGGTAAATTTTTTCCTTTTTGTACCCCCCTTGTACAATTCAGGGTTTTTTTTTAACACTATTTTGTCCCATGCAATTTTTTTTAGTACTTTAATTCTAGAAAAACAAAAATTTTTTAAAAATGGGGTGGAATCCCCCATGTCTTTGTTTTCTTTTTTTTCATTGTTTTTAAATGGGTTGTCTAATACGGGGATTAAATTAGCTATGTTAAAGATCTTCTAAAAAAAGTCTTTTTTTGCTTTTTGTGCCCTTTAAACAGTGTTACCTTTTCCCCTTTTTTGGGCCCAGCACCATCCCCCCTTTGACCCAACTCTTGACAATTGTGAAGAACAAATGTCTGTTAGAAAAAAAATTTTTTTAAAAATTGGCCGTGGGATGTGCATGTCACAAAAAAAAATTTCCCCCCCCCCAAAAATTCAAAAAAAGGGCCCCTTGGGAGCCATTTTGGCCCAATTGGGGAAAAACAAATGTCTGTTTGGAAAAAAATTTTTTTTTAGAAAGGACCTGTAGTATAGCTCCCAAGGTCACAGCAAAATGCCTCCAAAAATTCAAAGCATGCCCCTTTGAGCCATTTGGGTAATTGTTGAAAAAACCAAATGTCTGTTAAAAAACAACTTTTTTTTAATAAAAGGACCTTTTATTTATTGCGGGCATTTAAAAGCAGCTTGCCCCAAAAAAATTAAAAAAATGACTTTCACCCAAACTGTTAAAATTGTGAGGGGAAAACCCCTTTTAGAACCCAAACATTTCTGTTAAAAAGGGGAACCATGATTATTGCTTTTATCTCACAGTAAAGGGCCCCCAAAAAAAATTATAAATATGACCTTCTCACCCAAATTTTAAAAAATTGTGGGGGGGAGAAATGCCCCCTTAAAGAAGCCACTTTTCTTTTCCCAAAGGACCAAAAATTTTATGCTGTATCTCACAGAAAACAGGGCCCCCAAAAAAAATTAAAAATTATGACTTTGTACCCACTTTAAAAATTGTGGGGGAGAAATGCCACTTAAAATTTACTTTTTCTGTTCCAATGGCCAGGGATTATTGTTTGTTTCCCCAGAAACATGCCCAAAAAAAACCATTGACAAATGCGAAAATTCTTTTTAAAGTTTAAAGTGAGAAAAAGGTTTAGGGTTTGTTGTCATGAAAAATTGTTTATTTTTTCGGGGTTCCCCTCAACAGCAAAAACCGGGAAAAATTGAATGTTGGGAAAAGAGAAAAAAAAATTTGCAGTAAAAAATGATCTTTTTTAAAAAAATTTTTAAGGGGAAACCATTTCGGGTTTAAAAAGGGAATGTAAAGTAGACTGGCAACTAATCGGTGACCTCGGAAATTGGGGGGCCACAAAAAAACATCAGGACCATGCCTTTGATTCTCTTGTTTGAAAGTCAAACGTTTCCACATTTCTGTGAAACCCGGATTGATTTTGTCTGAAAGGATCCTCCAGTTTTGGTGATGGCCCACTAATAGCGCGGGCTCCCCTGGGCAGGCCCAACACCCTAGGGGCTTTGAGGGACCCCAGCTCGGGCATTCGTCCTTTTTGGGTACGGGGAAGTTTTTGGGTCCGGAAAAATTTTCCCCAAATTCATCGGGGTTTTTTGAGACCCAGATGTCGTGCCACCTGTTCTTAAGTGATCCCCCTGGGTGTTGGTTGTGGGGCCCTGCATTGCTTCCCGTTGGTGAGGGGGTAAAAAAAAGATTGCCAGGGGGTCACCCTTTTGGCTTCTGCCCCCTTGCCGCTGTTTGGCCGCACTAAACCCCACCCCAAAATGTGAGGAGGGACCCTTTTTTTTCCCCCAAGCCTCGGGGTGGAGGGGCACTGGGCAAATGATTTCCCTCATCTTCCCTTCCCCGTAAAAATTCGCCCCCAAAACCTCTTTCCAAGGAAAGGGAAAACTTTGGGTTTAACATCGGTGTTTGGGGAATACCCCCTCCCTCCCCCCCTCCTCCGCTGTCCGGCAAAGCTTCAACAAAGCCTGACTTGCCGGATGATGCACCCCTGAGAGCTGATCCCCAAACCTTGCACTAGCTTGGACCCCGAACAATCCCTTAATGAAAGGAGATAAAATTTGTGAAACTTTTGGGGCCCTTTGGTGGATTTACGGAGGGGAAGGGTTTCCGGGTCGCACCCTGTGTCATTTCTCCTCCCCCCGTTCCGTGGGGGGAAACCTGTTTTTTTAGAGTGCCAACGATGTTCCAGAACTAAGTTACCACAATGCTCATGCGAAAAGGGGCATTGTCCGCAATGACCATTTTGGTGGCTTTTTAAAAATTGGTCAAAGGAGGGTTTTGCAGAGCTCTTTCACCTGCCCCCACTTCGGGGGTTTTAAACCCCCCGAGGTCCGTCCCGTGTTTGGTGGGGCATGTGTCCCTTGTTACGGGCGAAAATGGCATTGCGCTCTGCCAAAAATAATTTGGGCATGTGGAGGGTGGAATTCCAGGTTTTTTGGGCCACTTTCATAAAGGGGAGACGGTTGACGGGGGGGGGGCCCGAGCTGACGTTTGCAACGGCGGCCAGGCGGGAACGAAAGCGGGTGAAAGGGCCCGGGGGTGCGGAATTAAAAGGCCCCTTCAAAGCCTTCTTCAGAGGCAGTCCGGGCCCGGGTAGCTCTTTTGGAAATTTTTCTGGAGGAAAAGGTTCATGACTTTGTTCCCGGGCAAAGGGATGTGCCCACCCTCCCGATTTAAAGGGGCCCGGCCAGCAGATTTCACCCTTTTTATCGCACCCCCCTTGTGGAAAAAGGTTCTTGTCACCCAGCCAGGGGGCTCGGTCTGTTGTTAGAGCTGTCCACAACTCCTGACTTGTGTGGGGGGACGGTCCCCAAAGGGCCCGTTTAATTTCAAAGGGCCTGGTGTCTCGGGGAAAGTGATGCCCACCGGGGAAAGGGCCCTTGGGGGGAAAAAGACCCCTGAACCATCCCTGGGGTTTTTTTTGAAGAGCGGCCCCGACCCTTGAGGGGCCCCCGTCCCCCAGAAAACATCCACCCAGCTCCCCAGTGAGCAGTCACAGAGTTTATAGTCCCCTTGGGCCCGTGCTTATAGTCCATGTGTCGGGGGTTTGGAGATGGATTTTCCGGAAAACAGATGCAGAAAAGGGCCCCTTAAAATTTTAGAGGGACCTTTGGCTGGCCGGGGGCGGGGGGACGGGTTTTCTGGCAAAGAAATGCTGCTGGGGCCATCGGGTTTATTGGGGGAAAGCGGGGGCCAGGGAACGTGGGGGAAAACCCAAATCTGTTTTCCAACGAGGGAAAAGGGCACTTTTCCCAAGGGCCAAAAGCTGGAAAAAGCCGACATTCGGGCCCTTTTTGGGGTTTGGGGGGTTTGGTTTTGGGGTTTAAAAAGTGTTTTCTTCTGTTTCCCAAACCTGGAAGTCAGAAGGCTGGCTGCTAGACTGGCCGCTGTACGGCGTGCGGTCGTCAAATTTGGCAGAAGGAGAAGGGGGTTAGGATGGGTCTTCTGGTGGTGTTTTGGTTTCTCGGGCGCGGGTGGGGCTGAAACGGAGGTGACCTTGATCATGACTCTGAGGAGACATGGGCAGTGAAGGGGAAAGTTGGTGGTGGGGGGGAAAGGGGGAGGAGGGGAGAAAGGGGGTGTGAAAAAGTGGTTGGAGGCCCGGCGTCGGTCTGGCCCTTTTTTGGCCCAAAGGGGTTTCCCCCCATTTCCCAAATCAAGCATTTGCTTTGCATTGATAGAATGTTGGGGGGTGGTTAAAACCCCTTAAAGGGTTTTTGCCCCACTTTGGGTTTACCCGGGAAAAAGGGGGCATATTTAAAATCGCTGGGTGAATCGAGGTTGTCAAAAAAAGGCCCCGGGTTGGAGGTCCTGGAACCTTTTTGATGGCGATTAAACGAGGGGGGGGGGGGTTTTTTCGTTTACCCCTGGCTGGCGGTAATTATTTTTCGGCTTCTGCGACCGCCCTCTCCCTTTTTTTTTGGGGGAAAAGTATTGACACTAACCCCAAGGGCTTCCCCCCCTGCCATGATGAAGCGGGTGCAAACAATTTTTTTGCGGGGAAAAAAAAAACCCGGATGGATCCCCAAAAGTCATCTTTTCCCTTTCATCAACACAGGTGGGCTTTGGGCGGGCCTGATTTTTTGATTCCCGAAGCTGCGGGGGTACAAGCAAGGGGGAAAAGCAAGGGTTGTGAAACCCCCCGGGATTTTTGCCAATTTTACCCGGTTTTCCCTTAAACCCCCTTGTTGCATCGTAACTGGGCCGGGCAGAGAGAGAAAAAACATCCTTTTTTGGGCCCCTTGTTTTTTTAACAAATTTTTTGACCCCAACCGCCCTTTTTTTCAAACAAAGAGGTCTTCGACAATGGAATTAAACCAAAAATGGTGGGTTAAAGAGGGTTTTTCATTTGGGCTGCTTCATGTTGGGACGGGGTGCTGATGATGCTGATGACGAATTTGTGGCCCCTGACTGCGAGGGGCGGGGGAGGTAAGACTGCTAGATGCCAAAGGGTTTCATTTAAAAATGAAGGACAGATTGGCGACGAAAGTTCGTTATTTGTTTTACAGGGCCCCCACCCCCGCGATTGACAGGCCCGACGGTCTGCAAAAAGACATCCCCTTTCCATGCTTTTTTGGGCAAACCCGCATGGAAGGGCACCTTTTCTCGTAAACCTTTTCCTCCATGTGTTTTCCCCCTTCCCCCCCTTTTCTCCTTTCCCCCTGCATTTGCTCCCTGTTCAGAAAAAATTTAAAAAATTTTGGGAAAAGGGGGTTGGGAAAAGTTTTTGGGAAAGGGTTTTATTTAAAAAACGGCAAAAACACAGCTATTCTCAAATCCCCCTTTAAACCCAAAAAAAAATTGCTGGTTTCAAATTTAATTTAAAAGGGGTCTATCAACAAATCTGGACTGGGGGAAAAGTCCAAAAAAAAAAGTATTGTTATGTTTTTTGGGTTTAAAAAACGGTATTTTTTGCACCTTTCAAATTTACCCGTGGGGAATAGAAATTTCTGTTTTTAAAATTTACGAAGATGCTGCGGTTTAATGAACAGTGCTGGGGTTTCGCAAAAGTCAAAAAAAAACGTAACTGTTATGTTTTGATATAATAAAAGGGTTTTTTTTGAACCCCTTTTTAATTCACTGTGGTGAATATAGAATTGCGTTTTAAGATTTACGTAAAGGGCTGCGTCAATGGGAAAAGTGCGGGGTGCGCCCAAAAATCAAAAAACAAAGGGAACTTTATGTTTTGATATTTAAAAAACGGTTTTTTTAGGGCCCTTTTAAAACCTGTGGTGAATTTTAAAAAATTGTGTTTTAAGTTTTTAAAAGTAGATGCTGCGTCAAAAGAACAGTGCTGGGTGCGCAAAAAAATAAAAAAACCCCCAATGTTATGTTTTTATATAAGGGAAACGGTTTTTTGCACCTTTCAATTCCCTGTTTTTGGTGAATATTTGAATTGTGTTTTAAAAATTTTGTAAAATTTCTGGCCCTCAATGAACAGTGTGGGTGCCCCAAAAGGGCAAAAAAAAAGTAAAATTTATGTTTTTTATTTAATAAACTGTTTTTTTTGACCTTTTTTAATTTACCTTTTGGGGGAATTTAGAAATTGTGTTTTAAAATTTTTCGTTTTAAACTGCGTCAATGAACAGTGCTGGGTGGCAAAAGTCAAAAAACACGTAACTGTTATGGTTTTTATAAAATAAACGGAAATTTTTTTCACTTTCAAATTTTACCCGTGGGGAAAATTTGAATTGCCTTTTTTTTTAAGATTTACGTAGATGCTGGGGTCAAAGAACAGTGTGGGGTGGCCCAAAAAACAAAAAAAACGGTTTTTCTGTTTTGTTTTGAAAATTAAAAAACGGTATTTTTTTTTTTTCACTTTCAATTCCTGTGGGGAATATAGATTGCTGTTTTAAGATTTTCGTAGATGCCCGGTCCCAAAGAAACCCGTGCTGGGGTGCGCAAAAGTCAAAAAAAAAGTAATGTTATGTTTTGATTAAAAAAAACGGGGATTTTTTGCCCCCTTTTAATTTACCTGGGGTGAAAATGAATTGTGTTTTTAAAATTTACTAGGGTTTGCGTTAATGAACAGTGCTGGGGTGGCAAAAGTCAAAAAACACGAACTGTGATGTTTTTGTAGTACAAAGTATTTTTTTGGGAAAAACAACTTTTGCTGATTTCAAGATTTGGGTGGTTTTGTTTTTAAATGCAAGGTGGATATATCAACAGTTCAGGTTTTTAAAGGGTAAAATTGAACAAACCATCTGGGAAAGTATACTGATTTAAAAAAAGTGGAGTTTTGCGCTAAAAAAGAGCCCGCCCGTTACTAGAAATGATGTTTTTCCAAAAATTTAAATTCAAAGGCCCGCCCAATTTTTCCAGGGAAATAATTTTAATAAACAAAAAATGTTAATAATTAAAAAATTTTTCACTAAATTTTCTACATAAGTCTTGGTGAAATTTTTCCAGTTTTTCTTTATAGATAGGCTTGTTGTGTTCCCCCCGGGGGCCCCCCCCCCCCCCCCCTCTCAAACCCCCGTGAATTTTAAAAATGTGAAGTTTCTTTTAAAAAATTTTTAGCTAATCATAAAAGTTCAAATCTCTTTCTAATAAAATTGGGGAAAGGGTCACAGTAAATTTGTTGAGGTTTCTCTGTGCAGAAAAAAATTTTTAATTTCGCTGAGCTGTTTGGACAAGGGGAGAGCGCAAGGGTTTTATCCCCATGAGACGGTGAGGGGACATGAGGCTTTGAAACAGGAAAGCTTTTTCTATGGAAAAACGAAGGTCATGTGATTTTTCCAGCCAATCGCAACCTACACTTCCCCGTCTTTACGTCGCACACAAATCTCAAATTTCTTATTCTGTAATTTTATTTTGGTGGCCGCCCAAAAATTCAGGAAGCGCCCCAAAAAAGGGCGAAATTTAAAAAGTTTTGCAAAGATTTTAAACCCTTTTTTATCGCCATGATTGGAAATTTCGTCACCAAAAGAAACCTTGCCGATTTCAACTTTGTCGGGAAAAAAAACGGCTCAAAAACTAATCATAATAATGGGGAAATCTGAAAGGGGGAAAAAAAAGAAACACTACAAAAACCTGACAGTTTCTAAGCTTCCATCCCCTGCCGCAAATTTTTGATTCCATTTTTGCCTGCCCGGCCCGGATGTTCTGGGATGCAAAGGAAGGAGTGCAGACAAACCCAAAAAATTTTATTCTGGGGGGGGTTTTTAAAACCCTAGCCCCAATCCCCCGGGGGGTTAAAATCTTTTTTTCTTTCTACCCAAGAAGACTTTGCCTTAAGCTACCCATAGGGAAATTTGTACAGTGGTGGGGGAACGTGAGGGAGGTGTGGGGAAAATTTAGGATTTTAAGATAAATTTTTGTGCCCAAATTTTGCAGGGAAAGACTGGGTAGCCCGGGGGAGAAGTCATCGTTTTCCCGTCACCGATGCAGAAAGAAAAAAGGGAAAGTGAAAGACTCAAACCGGGGAAATTTTACCCGTGAGTTTCCCCGGTTTTTAAATGCGTGAAAACACTTTTATCTGCCAGAGGGCTGTGGGACACTGTTAAATTAACCCCTATATTTGGGCACTGTTTGGTTGGCCAAAAATACAGTTGCAGAGCCTTGTGTTTCAATGGTTATCCACCCTTTAAAATTGGGGAAATTTTTTTATGGGGTTAAAAGTGGTTTTTTGCATATGTCTTTTTTTAAATAATTTTGTTTTAGTGGTATTTTTCCATCCCCTTTGTGGTTGGTAATTTTTTGGTCCCGGGGGTAGTAGCCCTTATTGGTAATGTTTGGGTTTAATTTTTTTTTAGGGGGATTTGTTTGGGTTTGCAGTTTAATGGGATATGTATTTTGGGGAGGTATTTGCCTCCTTGGGATTTTTTAAAAAAATGCATAACTATAATTAACAAGTACCGCTACAAGTTCCCTCCCCCCGGTACAAAAGTTTTCTTTGGGGCAAGAAATTTTCTAGAATTTTTCCCTTGCTTTAATAAAATTTTTCCCGCAGTTTTCTGTCTAGTTGTTTGGGAAAAAAAAAAATTTAAATAAAAACTATGCATGCTCGGCAAATTTCTTGGAAAAAACAGCAACCCCTTTTCTGAAAAATATTTTCCAAAACGGTTTTTTTCTAAAACCCCGTTACCGTTTTTGTTCTAGTAAAAGCCCAAGGATGCATAGTTTTTTTTTTCTGCAAATGGGGCAGGGAAACCCCTTGATAAATTTCCCAAAAGGGGCCCAAATGTCGGTTTTTTTTAAAGAAAAATTTTGTATCTATTTTGGGTTATAATTTTGTATTTTCTCATGATGAAGGGCATTCTTTGAATTGTTTTTTTTTAAAAACAGGAATTTTAATGGGGAGTGCTGTTTTAAGGAAAATTACAACGGGGAACCTTGTTTTTACGGGGGGCCCTTCCCAAAATAATTTTTTTAGAATCAGATTTAAAATTATTTTATTGAATAAAAAAAGTTTAAAAAAGAGTTTACATTTTCATTAAAATAAAAAGACAATTTTGCATGTTTTTTTCACTAAAATTTTCCCCCTTTTAGGTCAATTTTGGATTACCAAAAAATTTTTTATTTTTGCCCAAAAGCCAGAAAAATGGGGGCGAACATTTTTTTAAAGGGATTTTTATTACTTTCTGCAAAGTAAGAGGGTTTTCATACATTTTTATTAGTATTTGGTAGCTTTGCCCTTTAAAAAAGGGTTTTTAAACCCCTTTGGGGCAAATGTTTTGGATATCCTTCCCCCCAAACTTCTTAAAGTAGTTTTGGGAGGAATTTTTGGAATTTTTCCTGGGGCCGAATGGGTTTTAAAATGAGCCATGTTTTTAGGTCGCTTTGCTGCACCTGCCTTTTCGTTTGCCCCTAAATTTTCAATAGGGGTTTAGATAAAGGGGTTTGTGATGGCCCCTTAAAAAAACTGAATTGGGTTTTCCTTAAACCCAATTTTTTAACCCGTTTGGAGTTTTGCCCTTGGGTCATTGTCCATTTGGAAGGGCCCATTTTTCCCTTCAAGCTTTTTAACTTTCCCGGCGGGTGTTGCTTTTAGTATTGCCCCAAAAATCTTCTTTTCATTTTTGCCCTATATTTTTTGAAGTGCCCCCAATCCCCTGAGAACCAAACATGGTGTAATACCCCCATGTTTCACCCGTTTGGATGGGTTCTTAGGCTTCCAAGTTCTCCCTTTTTTCTCCAAACGTAAGTTTGGCATTATGGGGCCCAAACCCAATTCAATTTTTTGTTTCCCCAGCCCCCAAAGGGTAAATCCCGAAATGGTAGGCCTTTCTTTTTGTGTGGGTTTGGAAACATTTAAAATTTGGCCCTTTTTTTATGTTTCTTTTTTGGGGAAAAGGGTTTTTTCCCCGGGGAGAAATGGCCTTTAGCCCTTTTTGATACAGTACTGTTTCACCCCTGGTTTAAAGACACAATTTTTACCCGGGTTCCCCCAGCATCCCCCCACAAGGTCAAATTTTCTGTTGTTTTGAGGGGTTTATATGAAAATGTTTGGACCAAAAAAAAGCACTTTTTATTCAGGGCACCCAAAACCCAATCCCTTTTTGAGGGAGTATGATGGCAGGAAAAATTCCCCTTTTGTTTGTATTTTCCGTATAATTGGGTTTGGGAAAAGATGAAAAAAGGCACATTTAGGTATTGGAAATTGCCCCCCCAAAAGGGTGACCAAAATTTACAGCCCGTGGGCACTATTTTTATAACAGGTTTCCTACTTGCCGTGCCGGATGTCTGTTGTGTAGTGTGCCGATGAAAAATTTTTTTAATTTTTAAATACGTCTTAAAAAAATAAAAATTAATGTCAAAAGGGGCCCCAAAAAAACAAGTTTTTTACAGCCAAAGAATTTGTTTCCCCTTTTTTCCCTAATTGGAAACAATATACAAGCACTTTAAAAATATTGCCAAAAATCTTGGGCCCCAATCACTCCTTTAAACCCGGGCTGATTTTTTCCATCGTGTTTGGGATGAATATAAACCATTTTATTAAGGGCTATATTTTCCCCCCTTAAAAGTGACCATTAAAAATGTTCGATTTCCTTTTTAAAACAGGCTTCACAGGGCTGAAAATTTTCCTTCATACATTTCCATATAATGGTTGGTATTTAGTGTACAAAAGGTTGCGACTATTGCCTCCATACAATTACAATATAGTGGCAGATACAAGACTGGGACAAGATATTCTTGTGCCCTAGGCAAATAAGGCAGATAAACTCACCCCCTTACCCCCAAAGGGAAAATTTTAGCAACTTTTTTGCCTGGGAAGAAGTGGGCCCCCCTTGGCCCGGGCACCCACCTTTGCCCCTTTTACCCAATTCCCAAAACTTTTTTTCCCTTTGGGAAAGGGGCCCATGTACCACCCAGGGTCTGGGGGGCACATAAATTTTAAATTAAAAATTTCATTTAAAAAATTTTGGGATAAAAGGTGACATTCCCTTTTCTGATGAAATCGTTTCTCTTTTCCTTCATTCATTCAATTTCCCGTCAGCTGTAGGGGCCTTTTTTAGGCCCTTTGGGGGGTAAGGGGAAAAAACCCCATATAGCAGGCAGCATCGCCAAATGAGGTAGGCAGATAGGTAGAGGCTCCTTTTAGGTAGGTTAGACCCTAAAAGTTAGTTAGATGAGTGGTCAGACTCTTCCTATTAAGTAGGTAAAGTCCCCCTTCAGTATAGGTTTCCCCTCAGTACATAAGTATATAGTTTCCCCCAATAAGTAGCTATTTGGGGGGGTTTCTACAAATTTTTTCCAAATGAGGGGGGCCCCCATATGAACAGGGGGCTTCCATACTTAATTAAAGGGAAAAGTTTTTGCCCACCCTTTTCCCGATTCATTTTTAGGGTCTAACTTACATTAAAGGAGCCTCTACACATACAGTCGCCCAGTAGAAAGGTTGGTTTATATGTAGGTAGGTATACAAGGCTCCATCAGTAGGTAGGTATATAGGCCCCCAGAAGGCAAGTATATAAGGTTCCCCCAGTAGGTATATATAAAGGTCCCCCCATAATAAGTAGGCACACAGGGTTCCCCAGTAGAAAGGTTGGTATATAGGGTCTCCCCAATAGGTAGGTACATAGACCCCTCCAGTAAGTAGGTATATAAGACAACCCATTAGGTAGGTAGGTATATAGGGCCACCCAGTAGTTGGTAGATAGGTATATAGGGCTCCTTCTAGTAGGTAGGTGTTAAGGGTCCTCTCTAGTACGTAAATATAAAAGGCCCCTATAGAAGGTAGGTATATAGGACCCTAATAGCTAGGTATATAGGGCCCCCCGTAGGTAAGTAGGTACACAGGGCCCCCCAGTAGATAGGTATATACTGCCCCCCTTTAGTAGGTATATATACAGGGCCACTCATAGGTAAGTAGGTACATAGGTTCCCCGGTCAGTAGGTAGGTATATACTGTCCCCCAATATTTACACAGGTGTATTTAGGGCTACAGGGTTTCTCCCAGTAGTTAGGTAGGTGTATATAGGGCTAGAAGATCTCCCCCCAGTAGTAGTTATTAAAAATAAAATAAAAATTATACTCACATCTCCCCCTGAACATTGCTCTTTGAATTCAGATCAGGTGGCATGACGTCATCACACCACCTGCTCTGGGTGATCGTTGTGACACCTGTAGCTATGCCACTGGCCATAATGCCAAGGGGCTCACTGGGGGTTTAACCTGCTCCCCTGTGGACCAGCTCAAACCTGCCTCAATGGTATTTTTCTGCATAGAATTTCAGTTATTACCTGTAGTGTCGGTCCCTCCAAACTAGTCTCCTGTATTCTGGTTCTACCAACTCTAGACATTATCCAGTAATTCAAACACCAGACTAGTTTAGGCCACCAAAGTCCAGGGGCAAGCCAAGTACCTTGACTTGAACAGCAGTTATGAAATAAGGGGATTTTAAAGGCAAATTTGGACATCTGGATTGTTTTTTCCCCTGGTTATTGCAGGAACTATAAGGGTATGTTCACACGGTGTGTTTTACTCTGTGTAACATACGCTTTTAGCTGCGTGTTTTGATCCATTTGTCGGACCCCAAATGGACCCAAACATGCAGCTTACAAATAGCAGTGTGATTTACATTGCTTTTAATATGAGACATGCATCAGCATTCACACGAGTGATCCCCGATGCTTGTCTCATTGCGTCTTTCGGATCCATTCCAAGAACTGACATGTCACTTCTTGGTCTGAAAGGCACAGCAGGAGCCCTATCTAAAATGATAGGGTGCGATCCTGTTGCATCCAACACACATCCAAATGTGCAGCTGCGTGTTGGATACGTGTTGGCACCGTTTAGGATCCGATCGACGCATTGTTTTGGAATGTGATTTTCAGATCCAACACAGATCCGAAAACGTATCCCAAAATGCTGTGTGAACATACCCTAAAATGACAGTATGGCCATAAAAGAAATGATAAGCTGACCAACGCCTACTTATTCACATTCTATTATGTTGTGTTTCCTGAGAAGTGTAGAATTTCGTGCCATTTTACCATCTGACAAAACAGTAGGAAAGAGAAACAAGTTAGAGAAAAGTGCATGTAATTCATTGGAGATTAAATAAGCAAAGCTGAAACACTGGTTTTCTCAGCCATGAATTTTAATTTGTTTGTCTTAATTATGTTTTTATGTTATTTAGTGCACATCTTGTAAATGAGACCTATTAGACAGAGTAAACTCTCCACTTACACTATCACAATATATGCTGTTACCTACTTTGCTTTATTATATGTTTACCTATGACTATGTTTTTGAGCCGTCAGATATTTAATTAGGTGGAATAAATCATTATGTGAACACTTGCTTGCCTCTTCATGTCTGCAGTAAGTAAACAAGGGAGAGGTTGTTTTTTTCCATGTGGTTGGGAATCATATCTGCTAAATGAAGATATTTATAGCTGAGTCTATAAAGGTTTCTCAATGTGTGAACTAAAGCCAACCATCCACAGCTATATATTTTTATTTAGCAATATATTTAGATTTATGTAAAATATGTTCTGAAATTCTTCACCATTTTCAAGATCGCTTCATGCTAATAGAGAAAGGGTATGGGACGAATAGTGATAGCTTTTGTCTCCAGTTTTGGCCTCCAGTTTTAGGCCTGTTTCACATCTGTGTGGAGGTTCCATTTGGAACCTCAAATTGCAGAGCCAGTTTCGTTAAATTACTGACATCAACAGTGACGGATTTATTACAGTGGGGTCCAACAGGTTTCTGCCCTGGTCCCTGTCATTGTAAAAGAATGTGACAAGCTGCAAACTGAACCTTCTATACAAACATGGCCATATCTGAATACATCAGCAGCAAGACCACTAGTTCATTGTAAAAACTTGTAATTAATGCAAACGGAACTAGTATTTCCTCAGCTGTAAACTATTAGGTCTGTGCTGGTGTTAGAAACAAAAATGTTACCATAGCAAACCAATCTTAGAAATGGTGAGTAATTGAAATAGTATGTTAAAAAGCTGCCAAACTTTGTTAAAAAGCTGCGCCTGATTTATGAGCCGCAGTAGACCAGGTTCATAAATTCAGGCGCATTCTATACTATTCTAATGTACTTAAAAATTAGCATCTAAGCACCAAAAAACATACATGTCGCCCTTGATTTTCCTGAAAGGTGAAATTGGCTGCATGCTTTACGTGGCAGTGCCTGACATCACTGCTACATGACATTCCTGTTTGGAAGAAGCAAGAATAAAAAACAGGAGACTGGCGGAGAGTGAGAATGGTGCAACACTGGATCTGAGATGAGGGGACAGGTAAGTATAACTTACATATGTGGACAACCCCTTTAATGCATAGTCTTAACTTGCAAATTCATGCAGCCTCTTATTAAGCTAATAAATATTTACTACTGTAGGCTGCCGCAGCGTTTTTTTGTTGTGTCAGGGCCACAATGTGACCACTCTGTGTATTCCTACCCCTAGGCTACAAGTACAAATACAACAGCAGGTATATAGCTGAGAAGGATGCCTGAAAATAAAACTTCACAAAAGGGAATAGTCATATAGTAATATTTAACTTTTAACTTGAATTAGATATCAAGACCCTCATATTTTACATCACAGAAAAAGACAAAAACAGTGTCCAGACCAGCAGAAGGAGGGGACAAAAAAAAAACTTGCCCTATTAGCCCCTATAAGGGATCTACACTGACCCCTACCTACAGACAACAGGGTGGTTGCCCCAACAAGGGCGTCCCTGACTGTAACCTCAGCCTGTTATGTGATCCTAGTAATCCCTAATGTCCCTGTTCCAACATGTTTTGATCCCCCCAGAATATCACAGGATCTTCTCAAGGGACAAACAACGGAATAACACTGGACAAAGGAGGTGTCACAAAAGCGGTGTCCCAAAATGCACAATTTCAAAAGTATTTGGGAATGGTTAAGACTTTACAAAAACATGGACACAAATGAACAGTTAAACTAATGTCACAGCATATCACATGCCAAGTGGAATAGAAAGTGCTGATGCTGCAGGGAAAAACAAAAAGATAATATGCATATGTTATGGTCCAGCGTAATGACCATAAGTTACACAAGCGGCGCGCAATAAGGATCCAGGCCTACTTCTAGGCTATATTTTTTTTTTCTTTTTTTCCAACTTGTTTTTATTCATTTCTCAATTTTAAAACAAACATACTTGTTCAACTGGGAATGGTTGGGTTGAGGGGAGGGAAAGGAGGGTGTGTGGAGGGGATAGAGAGGGGTGCATGTGGATAGGGAAGTATACGTACAATGTCAGTACTTACTTCTAGGCTATATTAACACAAAGCAGAATTGTTGCAGAAACCCCTGCCACTGAAAAACAATTACATATTACATATATATTTCTATTATATCGGGTGTCAATCATACAGTTTTGTATATGGCACCATGCTGGCGTTACAGCAAATTGGTGATGTCCAAGCTCATCCAAGTGTGCAGCACCGAAACTGACATCCCTTTCTGGCAATTTCTATCTTTCTGTGGGTATATTAAGGTAGCCATTCCCCTCATGCATAGAAGGTGTTGTGAGTGGTTGCCTTTTCGTACTTTGCACCTGTGGAACCCTCCCATGTGGCATTGTGGCTTTTCTGAATCCTATAGAGAATTAGTTTCTGATCTGCTTGGGGATCAGTATGTAAGGCTCTTATGCGATTTAAATTTCATTTTTGTTCCTTTTTTCAGTGATATAGTTTGTATTTAGTGGTTAAAGAACATGGGTTCCTATCATCCACTATAGCCATGATAAACTAGTCTTTTGCTTGACCCAAAACTAAACCTGAACGGAGTGATCTTGCTGAGCTAGCAGTGCTGAGCTCTTTCATATGCCATACTGCTGGAATAGATGTATCCATTGTTTGTGGTGCAATCAGTAGTCAATTCTCCTAGTGATCAGCTCAAAGGGGTCTCCAAGATGGACACACATTGTAACTCAACTTTAGTAGACACACGTCATTCATTTTTTCACTTTGCTTTGCACTGAAGAAAATAAACCATGTATTCATATTAATGTAATTTATAACATCAGAATATCACCACAGACTGACATTTTACCAGCTTAATGGGTAAAGAGCTTTAATTAGGAAGTGACAAATGTATTTTTTACATATGCAAATATCAGAGGCTCTAATATAAACAGTGTTCATAGCTCCTAAGCAATTGTATGCTTTGCTAATGTTAGCAAGTATGTTCCTGTGTTCTCTCCTCTCAGCCTTTCAGACACATGACACCTGTTGTGCAGGCAGAAGTTATTTTAGGCAACACTTAAATCCAGCCCATGGTTTGTTAAAACTATGACAGACTTTTCTAAAGAAAGGAAAGAAAATGTGACAAGTATACTATCTATGATAGAAAATAGAACATCAACACAAATCACAAACACAACAATCTATAATACAATACATAATATAAAGAGAATGCATAATACCACTAAAGAAAAGTGGCAAATATTCTAGAAGAGGAATAAAAGTAATTTAATATTTTTATAGGTTATCCTAGCCTGCTTTCCTAAGGCTGTAATACAGATGTATCCTATGGTCACTATTATTACAATTACATTAAGCAGTTCAACTGGACTTTGAGTACTTTAGAACCAAGAATTCTGAGTTAAAAACCACAAAATGTAAAAGTATTATAGTCACAAGAAACATCTTTAGACTTTATTTGTTACACTGACAATCTAAAAAAAATCATGTACCAAGTTGTTGTTTTAAAAACCAGATAGCAACTTTTTTTTTATAGCTATCACAAATGAATTAATAGGAGTGAAGGTCATGATTTGATAAGTATGCTTTGATAGCGATGACCTGATTTTTTAAAAATAATGTGTTATTTAATATTTAACAAAATTTCTGATATATTTGAATATATATTATAAAATTGGAAGTATTTTTTTTAGTAATAATTAATATGACTTACCAGAAGAGTGTTCAAGAAGAGCAGGAAGATTGGACTTGTTAAAACCAGTGTCAATATAGAGAGAGAGGCCAAGAGACAACTGGAGCTAGAGGCTGGACATTAAGAGGAAAGTTATGGAGGAGGAGGGGAGTAAAACAGATGACACTGTTTAAGAAGCACACTACATTCCAAATTTAGAAGGGACCATTTAGCAGCTGATAGCTGAGGGAATGAGCTGTGAGAGAGAACACCCATCAAAGCTATAGGCCTTGATAGTGAACAATTAACCATTATTGCATATCAGGAATCATCAAAAATATATATGTTCTACCTGTATAATTAAGATTAAACATCTCTAAAAGGTGAAAATATTTCACTACCAAGTTTTTCCTGTATCCAACTGGTAGCACAGAAATATGCTCTAATATGGATCTATGATCAAAGGCTAGATACAGATAGCAGAAGGTCCTGATGCAAGAGCAGTATCTGAACCACTTGTTCTCCAATACAGCACATATCACAGAATAGTTGTTAACTTAGTTTAAACTTATTTAATTGTTTATAGTGAGCATTTTATAAATGTGAATATGCACAGAGAGTAAATATTTGTAGGCAATCACTTAGGGCCACAAGTATGAAAACTGTCTAGGTCTAAAATTCACTTTGTTGCCCATAGCAGCCAATCACAGCACCCATTTCAATTCATATGGTGCTATGGGAAAATGTAAGGGGTGCTTAGATTGGTTGCTATGGGCAACAAGGTGAATTTTAGACCTAGACAGCTTTCATACATGTGGCCCTTAATGTCCAGGTGCATTCTGTAAATCAACATAATTCTAAATATTTTAGAAGTATGAATGGAAAAAAAATATTAGACAAATTTCATCAGTCACACAAAGAGTATGGTAAGTTTCTTACAAAGCTTTTAATTTATTTTGTCTTAAGGTTAGCTAATGTCAGTTTAACCATTGCACAAATGTGGAGTGTGCTCAGAGGTGTTCCATGTACATATGTTGGATATGTTCTTTGTGTTTTTTTCATAGGCAGGATTGGGCCGAGTTAAACCTCTATGAAGGACCTTACCTTAATTTAAACTAATATAAGAGAAAAACTCCTTAGAAAATGCAACATTTGTTATGTAATGCATCATTAAGAGTATCCAGCACACTGAACCCTTGATGCATGATGCATTTATAGACTTGATGAGAACAGTATGTGGCACACTGTGAAGAAACACCCATGTGATGTAAAAATGTCATATCGTAAATATGTTATGTGCCCCTAGTTTGCTAATTTGTGATTATGTTAACTATTCTTCTGTTATTTGTACTATTTTGGTCATGGTTGCTGTATTCAGCAGCAGTACAGCAGTAAATGTGACCATATATATATATATATATATAATATATATATATATATATATTATATATATATTATATATATATATACACACAGTGAAGGAAATAATAATTTGATCCCTTGCTATTTTTGTAAGTTTGCCCGCTGACAAAGACATGAACAGTCTATAATTTTAAGGGTAGGTTAATTTTAACATTGAGAGACAATATCTCAAATAAAATCCAGAAAATCACATTGTATAAATTATATAAATTTATTTGCATTTTTCTGAGAGAAAGAAGTATTTAATCCCCAACCAACCATTAAGAGTTCTGGCTCCTACAGAACAGTTAGACACTCGTTACCTGCATTAACGACAGCTGTTTTAAATAGTCACCTTTATAAAAGACTCCTGTCCACAGACTTAATCAGACTCTAACCTCTACAACATGGTCAAGATCAAAGAGCTTTCTAAGGATGTCAGGGACAAGATCATAGACCTGCATAAAGCTGGAATAGGCTACAAAACCAAAAGTAAGACGCTAGGTGAGAAGGAGATAACTGTTGGTGCAATAGTAAGAAAATGAAAGAAATACAAAATGACTGTCAATCGACATCGATCTGGGGCCTCATGCAAAATCTCACCTCATGGGGTATACTTGATTATGACGAAGGTGAGATATCAGCCTAAGACTACACGGGGGAAACTTGTTAATGATCTCAAGGCAGCTTGGAGGAAGAGAAATGCTGCCTATAACCATCCCCACTGTCAAGCATGGAGATAGAAACATTATGTTTTGGGGGTGTTTCTCTGCTAAGGGCACAGGGCTACTTCAGAGCATCAATGGGAGAATAGATGGAGCCATGTACTGTAAAATTCTAAATGACAACCTCCTTCCCTCCGGCAGGACATTAAAAATGGGACGTGGCTGAATCTTCCAGCAAGACAACGACCCAAAA